>AYLM01000390.1:0-57877 GCA_001625345.1 Cairneyella variabilis
GGGATTTTAGGGCACGGAGGGTGGTGGGGAAGGCAGGGCAGAAGTTGGCGTGTAAGGCGTGTGGGACGACGGTGGATTGAGTAGGGGGTGATAATTGTGTAGATAGATAGTGTGAATGGTTTGGATGTGTTTTGCTTTGTATAGTGTGGTGTTCAGGTTAGGTAGGCGGTTTGGCTGGTTCGGCGGTTTGGTAGAGCAACACAGCGATGGATCAGATGATATCCCCAGAGTCAGAAAGATAAGTTATGTAGGAATAAATCAAGCACACGAGAGCTCACTTGAGTACCTCTGTACAGTAATAGTGCACAATTATTTGTACACTGCAGAGTCCGAGTTCCTTTTACGTCTTCCCAAACCCTATCCCTGAGTACCCGGAAGTTTTCGGCGCTCGCTACGACGGTAGCGAATCCTTCACAGCTTCGTGCCTGCACATGCACGTATGATTTCTCATCCGGACCCTCTTCTCATGCTTGTACGTCATTTTCGCCGGGCCCTGCCCGGGTAATACCTCTCTCTTAAGGTCTGCGTCCCTCACGGAATGGCAGAGAGGTTATTGGTTCGGTGCAACGTCGCATTGAACCTCATGGAGATACAGCGACAAGGGGTTTATCGTTTATCTCTTCTTTCTCCGGAGAGTATATGCACTTCTCCTAGGAATTGTATACTTCAATGAACATACGATGGAGAGGTTCAGGAGGTGGAGGGAGATAAATAGGAGACAGGATTGTGCTCGAAGTCGAGATTTTGTATCTGTATTCAAATTCACATCAATCAGCATTACAATCATTTCTGAAATCTAATTCCAAACTTCCAAGCATTCACATATCTTATCTTTCATCGTCTTAACTTTTCCTCAACAACCACAATGGGCTCCATCCCTACAATGCACCACATCCCCGCCTCTTCTCTCGAAGACCTCCCATCCCGCATCTCCTACCTATCTCAGTTCCTCGAACTCACCCCCTCCGACGGCGAAGCTCTCCTCGCCGCAAAACCATTGATTGCACCGCTTATTCCGGCTATTTTGGATGCGGTGTATGTGAAGTTGTTGAGTTTCGATATTACGGCTCAGGCTTTTGTGCCTAGGTGAGTAGATTTTATTTTCCCGTAAAAACATGGGGCTGATTTGTTGAATTAGGAATACGGACTATGAGGGAGAGACTGTTAAGAGCGTGCAAGAGCTTACGATGGAACATCCGCAGATTGCGATGAGGAAGGATTTTTTGAAGGTATGTTTATTCTTGCTCCTGTATTTGTGTGGGATGAGCTGTTGATGATTTGTGATAGAATTATCTTGTCAAACTCGTCTCGGCCACAGATCTCAGCCCTTCATCACCGTTCTGGGTCTATCTGAATAACGTCAGTATCATGCACACAGGGCTCCCAGGGTTTAAGCACCGTGCTAAGAGACCGGAGTTGAGGGTCGAGTATATACATGTAAGTTCCACAACTTTTTCTGACTATGGTTTACAGAATACAAACTGATTTCAAACTGCAGATGGGTGCATTGCTCGGACATGTTGTAGACTTAGTTGTTGGTGCGGTGATGCCGATGAACGAGATTGATGATGAGATGAAGGGCAAGGTGATTAGGGCGCTGAATAAGGTGGTTTGGATTCAGAATGATTTGTTTGCTTGGCATTATATTCCGAGGTTAGGCGAGGGAAAGGTGGAAGTTGTGACGCCGCCTCCTGAGAAGAATGACGAGGTTGTAGAGAAAGTGGAAGCGACAGGCCGGTGTCCATTTTCTCACTAGATCTGGGGGGAGTGAGGTGGAAGATGGGATGTAAGTTTGGAAATGGGGTCTGGCGTTTTAAGAGTCTTTCGCTGTATGATACTATAAGAATAGAATGAATCTCAATAACTGTCTATCAAGACAAAACATTGTAACGTAGCTCAGCCTTATCAAACAGATGTGGGGAGGCTTTGTCTCATGGTCGTACCCGAAAATCCCAAGAATAGGATGATAGCGGGGTAGTAGACTCGCATAACATGCTCTACATCACAAGTTGGAGGTTTGGAGTATCGAGATGTTGATTCCCATATCATTGCACACGTATGTCACTAGTATTCGTATCCAGCCGCTGTTGAGACTGCTCGTCTCATCATTGTACTCGTACATGAAATTCTAAGGATAGCGTGGTAACATACGCTGGGCTCGACGTCAGAATCTGGAGTATGGAGATTGTTGTTCCATATCAACAGACGTGTCGCTCGTGGTCATCATGGACGTTCCGTGCACTGGAGAGAAAAAGGCGGTACCAAATTAAGCAGACTCGAAATATTTCCGGCATTCAGGACAAGCGAACTTAGCAGAAACGACATGCAAACAGAACAGAATCAAGGAAAATATACCGGCAAGCAAAAGAAAGTGCCGACAAAGTCTCGCTTAATGTTCCTTCTCGGAATATTCGCGATTACTTTTGAGTTTCGTCCTGGCATATGGGGCTGCAGTTTGCTTAACAAGTGCCAGGCTAGAAGGCGGAAATGAGATCATCAGTGCAATTGCTGCATGAAGTCAATACTTGAACCGGAGTCCGGCCATACAGTACAATCAAGAACAAGGAGCGATAAGATCGGGAACGGGAATCTGGATCGGATGTCTTGTATGGAGTTCTCCAGGTGTCGGGTGCGAGATGCGTGAATTGCAGATGAGTGAGTCCATGTTTCAACCGTTGATGAGGGGGATGTGCACGAAACTTGAATCAGGGGGTGGCATGCGCTGCGACCGCAACTTGAAGCTCTGCTCTGTCACTTCACGCGCGTAAGTAGTTTGGGCATAAATCATTCAATAGATTTTTTACATGCGAAAGGTATTCGCAATATCCACTATCTACAATTCTACGAAGTACTGTACAGTAATTCTCACTCTCTATCTCTCTCCTCTCGCATGCTTTTCACCTCATTCATTTCACCTGATGCGATGCTCGTTGAGTGTTTGGGCCGAGTGGTCCGAGCCCCGATGCACAACGTACAGGACAAGTACAGAGCTGCAGAGGTATAAAATTTGGCTGACGCCGTGCCTTCCCGTGCTTACCGAGCCAATCGCAGCACGGTTCAGGCCATACTGTAACGGAACGGGTCCAATTTTAAGGATCGCAATTTGCCCAGGTGATGATGATAGTCAGCCCCCCCCTAAGCAAAAAGAAAGTGTCTGCAGAGCGGAAGCTTCGGACTTCGAGATTACGGTACGGTACATATCTGATCGCGTCTCGTCCTTCTCCTTTCCTCCTCTTCCTCTCAGACTTTTCTTCTTCCTGGAGTTGCCTCGTCGCAACCTCCTCCTCGACTTCCTTCTTCCTCGTCCGTTTTCGCCACTAACGGTTCTGTCATTTGGACGGAGCGCAGTTCAACGTCAACACCGGCAGGAGCATTTTCTGTGTAACTGCACAACCCCGTGGCGCCGCCTTCCTCCAGAGCCTTCACGCGACCCGCGACACCCCACGATCAGCACACTCAATACTGAACAAGTATCGTTGGGTTCCCTATTTACCGGTATGCAGACTTTCTTATAACCTATGACAATCCCTACCAATCCCATGGGGAGGGTCAATCGCTCTATTTGAGCGTGAGACCCCGTCTCACGTCTTGAATGGCACGACCCTCCCAGAGAATGAATGTGCAGCACTCATTTGGTCCTAATCGCAATCACCGCACATCTCCCAACCCCCGATTCTTCTCACTCGTGGTCAATCGAGCTCCGACAACCAAGAGAAATGCATGCTGATAGTTGTAATACAGGCTCCGCCCCCGTTTAATCACTCTTCACCGCTGCAGTCGGGTCAGACGAGTCCACGCCTCATTTCATTTTCGGCATCCAGTTTAAAACAGTACCCTCAAACGCATCCGTACGATAATTCAACGACGCAAGTCGCCCATTGCATAGAGCTACGACGAACCCTCGAATCCATACAAACAGCATATTCTGCCTTTAAGCAGGAAACGGCAGTTCATGACCACAATGCCTCAAAGAGTACTCCCTCGAAATCCGTTTGCTAGTTCCCCTAACTCTGCGGTTCCTATACCGCCATCCGACAAACCTGCGAGCCGGAGGCCCTCGACCTCGAAAGGCAACAGATTGACCCAATTCTTCTCTTCATCGCCGAAGAGCAAGGAGCAGCAATCTGCGCAGGCGGCTCTCCTCTCTGCGGTCGCTGCGCAACAGCAACGCCTCCTCGACAACCCATCTCCGCATATTAGCGCTCCTTCACTCTCATTACCGACCATCTCTCTCTCAACGGCAAAGGCAGGCGAGGCCAACATGGATGAGCCTCCTACGACTCTATTCCAACCACCTTCAGTTGCAGAAGCCAAACGACAAGCTAGAATAGATGCACAGTTCGGCCCTCTTGTGGCCCCGAGCCACCGATATGTCAGCAAGCATATGGGAGCAGATTTCCCAGAACCGATTATGGATGAGCCGCCCTACTACTACCTCTTGACCACCTACATCAGTTATCTCGTCCTCATCATATTCGGTCACGTCAGAGATTTCTTTGGCAAGCGCTTTAGACCAGAGCATTACAGACATCTCAAAGCCGCTAATGGCTATGCGGCGTTGAACAGCGATTTCGATAATTTCTACGTCCGAAGATTGAAGCTGCGAATTGAGGACTGTTTTGCCCGACCAATCACCGGAGTTCCTGGTAGATACATTACCCTCATGGACAGAAAAACCGACGATTTCAACAAGCACTTCCAGTTCACCGGAACGTACACGGAGACGCTCAACATCAGTTCTTACAACTACCTCGGCTTTGCTCAATCAGAAGGTCCTTGTGCAGATGCTGTGGAGGAGACAATCAAGAAGTATGGCATCAGTGCTGCAAGCCCACGTGCGGATTCAGGTACTTCGGATTTGGCACTGGAAGTCGAGGACAGAATCGCCAAATTCGTTGGAAAGCCAGCAGCTATGGTTTTCTCTATGGGATTTTCTACCAACGCCACTTCTTTCCCAGCTTTGGTAGGCAAGGGATCCTTGATCATTTCTGACGAGCTCAACCACGCCTCTATCCGTATCGGTGCACGTCTTTCCGGCGCCATGATCACCTCGTTCAAGCACAATGACATGGAAGAGCTCGAGAAGAAGCTCAGAGAAGTCATTTCTCAAGGACAACCAAGAACTCATCGCCCGTGGAAGAAGATCCTGGTCGTTGTTGAAGGCCTTTATTCTATGGAGGGAACGATGTGCAACCTACCTGGCATTTTGAAGCTAAAGAAGAGATACAAGTTCAACCTCTTCGTTGACGAGGCCCATTCAATTGGTGCTCTTGGTCCACGTGGCCGTGGTGTTTGCGACTATTTTGGCATTGATCCCTCAGAAGTCGATATCCTCATGGGTACATTGACCAAGTCTTTCGGAGCAAATGGAGGTTATGTTTGTGCGGAGAAGCATATCATCGATAAGCTCCGCGTGACCAACGCGGCAACCATCTATGGCGAATCACCCACACCACCTGTTCTGATGCAAATTCTGAGCGCGCTCAAGATTATCTCCGGTGAGCTCGCTCCTGGACAGGGTGAAGAACGTCTGCAACGAATCGCTTTCAACTCTCGATATCTTCGTCTGGGATTGAAGCGTCTGGGTTACATTGTCTATGGCCATGACGATTCTCCCATCATTCCCATCATGCTTTACAATCCCGCCAAGATGCCCGCCTTCTCGCACGAAATGCTTCGCCGCAAGATCTCCGTCGTCATCGTTGGATACCCCGCTACTCCACTGATCTCCTCCCGCGCAAGATTCTGTGTCTCCGCTGCTCATAACAAGGATGACATGGATCGCATCCTCGCCGCATGTGACGAGATTGGTAACGTCCTTCAGCTCAAGCTCTCTACCGGTATTGCCGGTGGTGCTGAGCATCTTCCCGATGGCGTGACTCCCGAAATGGAAGAGGAGTGGAAGAAAGCCAACGGCTTGCAAGGCGTTGTCAAGCCGCCTCGGTGGTCGCTTCGGGAAGTCATCGCAAATGGCGTCCAGGATGTCAAGCAGCCACTTCGGTGATCGACAGCCTCGACGAGGCTGCTTCGACTGGGGTCCAGCTGAAGAGGGTGTCCGGTCAGCCTTGCGTACCTGGATTCTGAGACCGATGTCTTGGATGCCGCGCGGCTGATCTGCTGAGCTTCGTACCGAGCCGTTCGGCCTTTCCCGTATCGATTTGTACAGTACAACTTCTTGACCGATCCGATCAGACGATCGTTGTTTATTCATTTCTTCGCAGCAGATACCCTTGTAGTGTGGCTGCTTGTTCTTGGCTGGGTGTTATGGTTTGGGGATTGATGGAGCGAAGCTAGATTTGATAGATGGCGCACCTTTTGGTGGCAGCTAATGCATTGCATGGCGTTACGATGTGATGGGTGTGGCTTGGCATAATATACTACGGTACCTCATTCGCTTGTTCCTATTGTTCCTCTTTGGTGGGTGGTTTTCACAGAGGGGTTAAATGGTGTGAGCCTGGTGATGAGTGAGGTAATTATTAATATTTTAATGTGATGATAGTGATGGCTGATGGGTGGCGCGCTGAGATGGAGTTGTATATAGGTGATGAGTGGGGAGGAGTGTGGATGGGTAAGGGGTGGATGTGGTGATGTGGGGTGTGTGAAAGGGTGTGTGGTGGGGAGTGACAGAGAGATATGATATGAGAATGAGAACTGGATTTCTCTACCTATGTGCTTGCTCAGTTCACTCTGCTGTCTCTTGTGACAATGCCTGTGATGTTCATCGAAGGTAAACACTGAAATTTTCTAAGATATTGTTCTATTGCATATCCAAGTGGGCCTCTGCCCTCTAGTCCCAGGCCATTGTGAGCTCGTGACAGCAAGAGAGAGGAGCGGTGAGACTGGCGTCTATGGCAGCAGAATTGGGAGTCTCGACCATTTCGAAATTTTTGATGGCCTTTGAATCATTGAGTTCCAGTGTGGAAACTCTGCGAGTCATTAGTATCCTCTTCTGGAATCTGGTAAAGTGCCGAGTTGACATTTCCTTGTGTGATTGAGGTGGGTATGTATGCAAGTTGATGTTCAATTTTTGAGAGGCCGTGTGCTTTACCGGTGCATTTAAGTATGGAGCATTAGAGTTTAGGTCTTTGTTCGAGATCTCGATCAGAAGTATTCGGAATGAAGAGAGAAATTGACTTGAATTTCGATGATTGAAGGAAGGATGGTCACGGAAATTTGTTAAAGTGAAATATTGTTGTGAACTGTGGTTTGATTTTCAAAGCTATGAGCAACTCTCTGTCAGGTCTTAGTGAGGTATCCTAAAGCCCATCATTGAATAATTAGAAATAGCTTCTCCACTATGATCCAGTTGACTTGTGCAAGGGCTCGCTTGCCTAAATCGAAGACAATACATGTAGGAAGTCCCAAAGTTCCATCGTACCTCTTTCTTGCATGCCACAATCGTGTCATGCATTTCAGGACAGGAATCTCGATTAGATTTTGCCGCTATTGCCGTCGAGAGAAGCGGTGCGCGAATCTAAGGTAGAGATAATTGCCACTATCAAACGAAGTCATTTGGAAGTAAGTGAGCTGTGATGTTGGCAACTGTTGACCTATCATGGTGAAGACTTCTTGAACCAGCAAGTATGCCAATCATCTGCAAGCCTGCATGATGCGAGGAAGCAGTAACTGCCCATGCAATAGATGACTTACATGAAAGTCGCGTGGGAGCAATTGGTTTGAAGTGGGGTTCATGCATGCAGTATTGCAGACCCTGTGGCTTTCGATAACGTCTTCGGCCGCGGAGAATATTTCAATATGCATATGGCAGGGCGAAAATACCTTGAGCCTCATCTTGAACGTCCGAGGAAGAAAAGGGAAAGATTGTCGAAACTCGGGCGTAGATGTGCATGACGTGGCAAAGCCGTTCGCAATCCTAAAAAAAACGTGTCTGCGAGTATCATTCTTATTCATGAGAAGTGGGATGATCATAGCTTCCCAATTCTCCGAGATAGATAACTGTCAGCCCTGAAAGAGAAACCATGAACATGATCTTCTCGAGTCCTTGATGCTGTGAAATGGACAAATAAACTTGAGGCTCTGCTGTTGAGGATTTGGAGGGAAAGCAAAGAGGCAACTAGAAATATATGCAGCAGTGGCTTGAGATCGGAAGTTTCCTCGTCGGATTGCTGCCAGACGGTATTTGATATTGATAATCGTGAAGAACAAACAGACACGTTCTCGAAGTTCTCACGTCGCCACTTGTACCCGGTGACAAGGCTTCCGTTTCTCGAAAACAAACATGAAAAGCGGGCAACTTGCGCTGGCGGCGGCGCGGCAGATATCATACACTTGTAAACTGAAATCCATGAGATAATCTCATGATTTCATCACATCTCCAATAACACAACATGAAGCCCGTATGTGCTGTGTACTGTCACAATCTTACTTACCTCTGTATTCTCCCTGTCGTTCCCGACGTAGCATCGCATCGCATGGGTCCTCTCATCCAGAAAGGTTCTCGCACGGCACCGCAGCATCTGAGCACAGCCTTTCTTCAGAGCTGGCTAATCTCGGGACGATTGCCTAGGATGTGTGACCTCGTCCGCCTCGCAATTTGGTTGGAAAGGAGGGGGCGGATAGCATCGGATTGGTGTGGTAGACAACCTGCTGCTAGTTCCTGATCTTGATTTGTGTTTGTCAGCTCTCAAGTTTTCATGTGAATTGATGAACCTTAGTATTGCACTTCCATATTGACCACTGAGACGAATGTGGAAGTCAACGCCGGGACAGGATAAGGTCAGCTGCGTTGAGTTGGAACCGAAGACATGGTGATTGGTTGCCTTTTGTGGGGAGAATGACTCTGGAAATGGAAGACGGGAGGGTCGGGAGGATGGAGCGAAGCGTAGCGGACAAAGGCACAGACGATATGGAGGGGTTAGTAGTGTTTGCGGGGTAACTTGTCTCCAAAGCATTGATCCCGTCCGTTCGGACTCGAGTAAGTATTTCGCCGTGATCATCCAGTCGAATTAGCATTGTTGGCATGATTGAATGTCTCAGCTCCCTGAAGCTTTAATGACTGACGTTTCGTTTGCTTGTCCGAGTGAAATATCGCTGTGCATATTTTCGTACCAAGGATCGAAGACATGATCGACTGCTTGATAGGGCATGCATGTGGCGTACGCAGTGCATATCAGTAGGGCGAGTTTTGGGCGGGAGAGGCCTTCCCTTTTAGACCTATGATGAAGGAGGCACCACGTCCAATTCATGCCTCCAGTGGTACAGAAGACTGGCTGATACAGCTCAACATCACGCCACAAGGGCGATGAGTGAGCGAGTAGCACAATGCTACGAGTCTCCCCAAGTACAAGAACCTAGCTGTTGGGCTCGCCTCTGCGTGGAGAAATGCGATATGTACCGTAGGACGACGAAGCCGCCGTGGTATCAGCATTGTCATTCTATGCGTGCCATTCTGCGGTTTCTGCTGCAGTTTCTGCAGCACAGCAAAAGTAAATCTGGCGTAGGCATATATGCACGCACAGACGGGACATTTTGCAGATCCAAAAATCCTAGGGCCAAAAAGGTCATAAAGTTTGCTTCTGACAAGTAACGGCCAGGATCGATAAATAAAACCAACCAGATTCCAGATCACAGTTTCAGACACGTCCGCATCGAGCTACGAGGTGCGCGTAAGAAGCGCTTTCACCAGCATTGGCATTTGGTGCCACAGACGCCCGGCCTCTTCGTGTGGCCAAGTCGAAATGTTCGTTGGTATTTCCCCATCGCTGATTTGCAGAGAGCAGTCGGAGAGAGGCTGGTGGTCCGATTCTTAATATCTTGGTGAGATAACCTGGAATGAGTGGTCCTGCGCTGTGTCCGGGCGTTGAGAGGCATCGTTGATGGTCCGCATTGTGGTTCGCAAACGGTCGCCTCGTCAAACACCCGCGGAAGGTCGGTGCTGGACTCCCCCCACTTTGCTTTTCTGTGCGAAAGCGACTTTGGATGCGAGCCTTGAGATGGAACGTGAAAATTTCCCAGACTGTTGGAGATGCCGATTTTGACCAGAATAATAAGATGAAAGATCTTAATCTTGTTCATCTCAATTTTATGTCTCGAGCAGCCCTATTACCTGACGAGCAAGGGATCCCAGAGATCTCGAGAGATAACACCAAAAGGTAGCCGACTCCACACTCTATGAGCCATTCGGCTGAACCCGCTCGTATCAAGGAAGATCTCTAGACGGATTCATACAATCCGTAACATATTGCCAAGGGCAAAGCATTATACTCCACCGAATTTAGTCGTATCACAGAGCGCGAGCTGCAGGAGAGCTGAGGGCCATAACCAGTCCTGCACTAGTGCTTATTCTGAGTCTTCAATTGCAAGGTTGCTCCTACTCGCCAAAATCGCCCTGTATCGGGCGAGGGTAAAAGGGTTGGTGAGCCTCAAAACTATCGATGGAGAGTGGTTGCCTATTGCACTGCCTCGCTCGGAGTCGAACTTCAGAGGCCTTCATGCAGAGCATCTGCGCATGACCCTGGCAGACCTGGGCGAAGGACAACCGCAGCGGCAGCACTTTTCCATCGCAAAAATGAGTCCGGCTGTTGTTTGTCGCAACGATAAGAGGGAAAAGTTCCAGTTTCCATCCGACGTCTTTTCTTCATGTTGTGGTTGTTATGGCACTGAAAATGCGGCAATGCAGCTAAGCTGCTGGCTGAGCTGTACAGTACAGTACTCGGTGAGACGTCCTTAATCGAATCAAGCGTAAGTGCGCGGTCGGATGCAAGCGTCTGCTGGAACATATTGAAACGGGACATCTGTCGACCCCTCCCCTTCTTCGAATAGGTAGCCGTCTACAGAAAGCCACTTCCTGCAGCTGGGTGGCTCACATCCAACATATATTCCTGACTGCGCACCCACACCACCTTCTTCTTTCCCTGACATGAATCCACAGTGCATGTTCGCCCTACTTTCCAGATCCATCCACACTTTTTCATTCGGTGAGAAAAACAAACGTCCCGGTCTTTGTGACACTGAGGCTCTGCTCCTCCAGAAAGGATATAGCATCGCCCGTCGCCTCTGAGCACTTTCTTCTCTTCTCCAACCCCTCTTTCCGTCGCCCGATCTCATCGTCGCAATCAACCCCGTGCCCATCATCACTTACCACACTTGATATCTCCATCATTAACCATGTCGGGTCCACAACCACCACCACCGCCACCGGCTCCAGTGAGAGTTGGCCCGGGTCCTTTTGCAGCTCCAAGGTAGATCTTCCCTCCTCCTTATCGTACCCATGCTTGATTCACTGTACCCTATTTGCTCTGAACATTGAGCAAGAGAGCGAGATGTACTCGTTTCTGTTGGTGGGACCGCGCATACTTTCCTCGATAGCAGAGCACTGACTCTACAATCTAGAGCTCCTCCAGCGCCTCCACCCGGAGCTATGAGGGGACCTCCGGGACCTCCGCCTCCGGGTCACCCAGGCGGCCCGCCTCCTCAATTTCCTCCAATGGCAATTCGTCAGCAGTCAATCCGCGTTCAAGACATCACGCCTCCAAAGGTCATGGACGAGAAGGCCTGCGAAAAGAAATTAACAACGTATGCGGCATATACCATTCGGAAAGTGCCGTCTCAAGATCCGAAAAAGGATCCTACTTGGGCCAGAGCCGAGATCATGGAAGAGAGGTGGACTCAGGAAGACATGTTAAAACAAATAAAGAAGCTTAGCGAGAGCAGGCGATCGGCGGCGGATAAGAAGAATGCCCTCAAGCATAATCAGCAAGGACAAATTGCGACGCTTCTCGACGACCTTGGATCGAAGGAACCAGACCAGGCCTTCGAGTGGTCTCTTGTCCAATTGGAAAGTGTTCAGAAACCCGTCACCTCAACGCTCAAACAAAAAAATAAGCGAGGGCTGTATGAGACTGTCACAATGACCGTCTACGTGAAAAGAGCGCCACGCAAGGATGTCAACCCAGTTCAGGTCTATCAGAACATCGAGAGGATGAAGGCCGACAGAGCGCGCGGTCCTCCACCTGGACCTATGGGCCCGCCGCCAGGGCCAAATGACATGCCACCAGGTGTGATCGACATGGGCAAGGTAAAGGGCGGCAAGTCTAAGATACCTAAATTCAAGGGCGAGAAGGTCAGGGAAAGAAAATATCACCACCACGACGATTCTTCCAGCACTGGCACCGGAAGTTCCTTCGACTCCGATACGGCGTCTGATTCAGATATCAGCAGCTCACTTGCTACTTCAATCAGTTCTCGAGAATATCAGGATCGACGACATAGCAAAGTCAGAAGCCATAGCCGACATCGAGAGCATCGACGCACATATTACCTCGATCCGCCTCGCGGCCACTCGCCAGAACGGTATCAAGATGCATATGGTGGTGGAGGACCTCGACCACCATACGTCCCAGATATTCCTCGAGCTATGCCTGCTATTGTTCCTGCACCTGCATATGATCCTGTCACTGCCGCCTATGTCGCTGGGAGTAGAGACAAGGAAGCCGAGCTTATTGGTGCTGCTGTACCACACCCGATCGAACGAGTCGTTGAACGTATCATTGAACCAAGACCTGTCATCTCCTACGGACGGATGGAGCCGCCACGGTATGCTGATGAGCGTCGCATTTCTATCTCTCCGGAATCTCGATGGGACGAGAGAGAAAGATTCGAGGATGATCTGAGACGCGAAGATGCGTTCGTTGCCAGACGACGAGAAGCCGAGGACTATATCGACAGATTCGATGACCGTAGAGGCAGGGCGCCACTTTTTGGCGAAAGACCTCGAGGCGAATATTGGGATCGTCGACCAAGTGAAGTCATCTTCACAAATCGACACCCTTTCTCTCCGACTACCTCACTTCCTCGTCGTTACCCGCCGTCCATATCTAGCGACGGGTACGCTCCTCCTAGAGGATCAGGATGGTAGACATATGCCTCCCTGGAAGCTGATCCTTCTCTTTCTGTCGTTTCTAGATGGGACCGCAAGGAGCCGGACTGTCTTGCTTGGTCGTTTGGCGCTTTTGTACCTATTTTCTGAAGAAGATTGTACTTCAACGAACTTGGTATTCATGTTAGCAAATATCGCTTTGATGGGAAGGACTTGTACTCGAACTGATTGATATCCACTCGCGTTTTTTATGATAGTAGCTTTGTCTTTGTTCATAGGAGGAGCTAGAAGCTGGAAATATTCTTACGATTGATGATCGCAGATATCCCTCAATGCAGAGCAGGTAGCAGAAGTCTCATGTACTGAGTAACAAAATTTTTAATGAAAACTTTGGCTTACATTCTTGAACGCCGTGCCCGAGAATAAGAAATGTGAACAGCGCCTTCTCCTGGTGCGGGCGTCGCTTTATGGATGCATGCGCGACTTAATATATTGATGCGCAGGATGATGCCTGGATATCGAGCGATGACTGCATCCGTACCCGAGTATTGTAGTTTCTACAAATCAGAAACCTGGTGTTCATGCAGCCCGGTGGTAGAGGGCCTCCAGAAAGACCTTGCCGGTAGTATTAGAAGAGAATTCGATACCCGGGCCGGGAGAGAAGATCCAGATTGAGTACATGACCAATTGAGGGAGTTAATTGTACCGTCGACGAGCCATTAGTTTCACAATCTGCACTTGCAGCCGGATTTTCCTTTGGTGTTGAGGGCGATGTCGAGGAGGTGAAGATTGTTTTCGGTTCATGTGACGGAACCTGAGAACCAGGGCAATCAAGCCGAAAATGGCCGGAGGTTTGGAGGGGCAGCCTCCCCACCATATTCGGAGAGAACTTTTAAGCAGCAGTATCCCTACAAAACACCTCATACTCCTTTTAATACTCCTTGATTACTCTTTACTTTCATCTGAATACCCAAATCGCAATTATGGCGCGTCAATTCTTCGTCGGTGGTAACTTCAAAATGTCAAACCCCTTGGTGGGGTAGTTGTGAGCTGTTCTGAAGAGGAGCTGATGTTGGGCGGACTGTAGGAATGGCTCTGTTGAGACCATCAAGAAGATCATTGGATATCTGAATGATGCCAAGCTGGATCCCAAGACCGGTACATTCCTTTCTTTCAACTCCTCAACGTTGTAAGCTCTGGCTACCTCGAGTTCAACCAAATCTTGGTGTAGATCTGAGCAAAGCTTCTTCAACTCGATGATCTCCAGACCTTGTGATCAACTACTAATTATACGTGTTCATTGCAGAGGTCGTCATTGCTCCTCCCGCCCTCTACCTCCTCCTCGCCCGCGAGCACCTTAAGCCAGGACTCGAGGTCGCTGCACAAAATGTCTTCGACAAGCCCAACGGCGCTTTCACTGGTGAGATCTCTGTTGATCAATTGAAGGACAGCAACATTACCTGGACTCTCTTGGGACACTCCGAGCGTCGAGTCATTCTGCAAGAAGACGACCAATTCGTTGCCTCCAAGACCAAGGCTGCTCTCGATGGTGGAATTGGCGTCATCTTCTGCTGCGGCGAGTCCCTGGAACAACGAGAGAGCGGCAAGACCATCGATGTCGTGACTGCACAATTGAAGGCCGTCAAGGAGAAGGTTCAGGACTGGTCTAAGATTGTCATTGCTTATGAACCAATCTGGGCCATTGGAACCGGAAAGGTTGCAAGCACTGAGCAGGCACAAGAGGTTCACGCTGCTATCCGTTCGTGGTTGAAGAAGGAGGTCAGCGAGAAGGTCGCGGAGGAGACGAGAATCATCTACGGTGGCAGTGTCAGCGAGAAGAACTGCAAAGACTTGAGCAAGCAGCCAGATATCGATGGATTCTTGGTTGGAGGTGCATCGCTCAAGCCAGCATGTGAGTGATTCCCAAGTATCACTAAAGTCGTACTAATATGTTTCAGTCGTCGATATCATCAACAGCCACTTGTGACTGCAAGGCTCTGAGAATGGGAATTCACGGCTCTAGTTGCTACTGCCAATAACGACAAAATGGGAAATGTGATCACTAGTAAACAAGAATCCTCTCTACCAGCGCGTTTCCGAGAATCGTACGTGTGACACAGACGAAGGTTATACCAAGAGCAGTGTGACAATTACCTCATATCACCAGAAGGAACAAAGTATCCTAAGCCGCTGCTTATTCCTCCGATTTCAGAGGTCCGAGGACATGCGGCGGCTTCTTTTCTTCACCATAAAATTCTTGCTGGAGAGAGAAACGCAGAAGATCATGGATCCTGCCTTCAGGTCCATGATGATCAGCTTCACACTGGCTTTACTAGCTGCCGTGTCGTCCCTCAAGCTATTCCTTATACGTATCTTCGGCATTATAAAACTCGACCCCTTCGTCTTCCTGTTCTGCCTGACCGGATCATTGTCTCTATAGTGGATAGGGGAGTCCCTGAAACTTGCCCATGACAAGAACGACCAATTTAGAATCCCGGAAGAACATTCAAGTGGTAGTAGGGAGAGAGAAGACGGAAGCTGAAGCTGAGGAACACATAAAATCGTTGTATAAATTTCCCACATAGCCGAATCCCAAGTGCTCACAGGACAACACTCTTACTCTAGCACTTTTGTTGAAGTCCCAATAACGTGACTGCAAAAGTTAAGGCAGGCTCACCATAATACGCATCCATCACTTCCAGTTCTCAAGTTTGGCATATTAAGAGCTTTGCGTCGGATGTCATTTTGTGGGATTGTGTTGCTGCTTGACTCCGAGTTCGTGATTTCAGCATACAAGTTATATATCTCAAAGTATGAGCCACTTTCCCATTCCTAACGCCGCCAAATGCAAACAGGTATGATACAACATTCCATCTATCACCCCTTTCAGACGGTGATACCACCGCCATGATAAGGACTCCAAACGCCTCTAACACTCTCGTTGATACTCTTCACTGGCTTCGTAACCCTCTTTAGCTTCTCTCCGCTTGCATCTCGGAGCAGCTCCGCCTTCTTTAGTATTTGTTGTTGCTCCAGGTTCCGCACACATATTGCTTTATGGCGTCCGTTCATGTAGTGACCGATTATGACTGGATGTCTTCGGGGGCGAGGGGAGACGGATATTTCGATTTGAGGATTGGTGGCAGCAAACTTCTTCAGAGTGTTCCGCAGAAAAGAGCTGAACATGCCATTAGCATCAGGCAAGGTATTTGAACATGTGGATGTATACTTCATCCCTTTTGAGCTACCAGCCCAATCGCAATAGTGAAAGTCCATCTTCTTGCATTGGAGGATGAAGGCTCCAACGCCGTTCTAGAAGAGAATCAGAGATTATATTGTCAGGTTCCTTTCTGAAGATACATACCTGACCAGTGGTCACTTTCCGTATCCCTAGAACGGTCATTGTGTAACACGCTGCCAATTCGCTGTGGTTCGACTGAAGCTGAAATATTTGAATTGGGTCGGGCCAACATCCGCGTCACGTGCCGCAAGCCACGAAATTTCCAAAGGTGTCATCGCGTCGCAAAGTTTGGGCTCCCTTCCAACTTCCTTCAGCATCAACAGCTCTGAGAGCTGCTCTTTCCCCAACTTTCCTCCGACAAGTCTTCATCACTCAAGATGACTGACAAGCTCCCCCCAAATTTGTTAGCACTCTTTGCGCCCCGACCTCCTCTTCGATGTAAGTTACGTCGAGATTAACAGGTTTGCGACCTTGACTAATGTCGCGATCTAGGGGTACCTCCGTCCGACCACGCACCTGAAGAAAGGAAGACAGCAGAGATCACCGGACTCGCTGCTTTTCTTCCCGCACTCCAGGAGTACAAGGAAACCGACGATTACAAACCTACGGAAAGCTGGCTCCAGAAACGTGACAGAGCCCGGTTGGAGAAGAAGGAGCGACAACAAGAATTGATGAAGAATGGACCACTGACTTGTACGGATGGCCCTATTTGTGATTATTTTTACTACCCCTTGTCCGACTTCTGGGCACTTATGTCTCGAGGCTGAATCTTGCTTACGAAAGTTATCTATAGACAAACCTCAAGAGGATCCCAACATCAGAGGAGATGCTTTCAAGACGCTCATTGTCGCTCGACTCAGCTATGATGCTACAGAACAGGATCTCGAGAGCGAGTTTGGTCGATTTGGTCCCATTGAGAGAGTATGTTATTCCTTTCGCCTTGACCTTCTCTGCTAACCTCACTTTCAATAGATTCGCATAGTCGTTGACACACACCAAGATGAGAAGCCCAACAAGAAAAAGAAGAAGCATCGCGGATACGCGTTTGTTGTCTATGAGCGAGAGAAAGATATGAGAGGTAAACCTGACCACCCCCCTCCCTACAGCCTTGTGCGCCGGATCACAGATACATTTGTAAAGATATGGCCCTCAAGCTGCCTATCTTATCTCATTTACTCTTCCTGCCCCGCTCAAGGTATATTAAGTATGGGCAAGATGACTGACAAATGCGCCTTGCTCGCGTTTCGTGAATAGCTGCTCTGGAGAATTGTGATGGCATTCGTATCAAGGATCGCAGAATCAAGGTAGACGTCGAACGTGGCCGGACTGTTAAGGGATGGGTCCCGAAAAGACTGGGCGGAGGTCTCGGTGGCAGAGGGTACACAAAAGCTGCTGCTGCTCGCCCTATGGGTCCTGGCACATTTGCACCCGGTCCTGGATTTAGGGGAGGGTTCCGGGGCGGATTTGACGGTGGCAGAGGCCGCGGAGGGTTTCGAGGAGGTTTCCAGGATCGCTCAGGCTATGGAGGAAGAGGCGGAATTGGCTATCAAGGAGGTGGGGGCTTCTCAAGAGGTGGGTATGGAGTTTCCAACGGTTATGGCGCCCCTCCGAATGCTCCAGCAGGCCCTGGAAGAGGCGGATTCAGAGGAGGGTATGCCGGTTCTCCTGATCGTGGTCCTGGCATATCATCGCCAGCTAGTGGGTATGACTCGCGTGGTAGCGGTCGCTCATATGATGATAGAAACGGCGGATATCGTGGCGGCAACAGAGGAGGCTATGACCGCGACGGTCCACCTCGTGGAGGTAGCGGCAGCAACATGGAGCCGGTAAGACCCAGAGACGGCGGATATCGAGATCGAGGACCACGAGAGGACGACAGCCGGAAGAGACAGTATGAAGGCGGTTACGAAGAAGATCCTCGCAAGCTGCGAAGATATTAGACGAGCAGGACATTATTCGGGTTTGTCTTGTGGTGGGTTTCTCGAGTATCAGTCTTTTCTCCCTTCATCACCAGGGGTAAGCCGTTTGTCGATGCATTTCCACCAAAGGTAGTATTCTGGACGCCTGATACTTACCATTTTCGACCTTTACTCTCACCTGGTACAAAAATTTCTCCAAACTCATCCTACTAATTCCACCACATCTCTCGACGTTCGGCATTCATCCCCTTCGGCCTCGCATGGAACTGGAATGGTCACCTTCTCAAAGTGTCTTATTAACTTTGGGTGAGCATATGGAGGTGAGGTCAGAGGTAAGGCAGTGTGCTGTCTCGCCATCTGACTCTAGACTCTCTACGGATTCTTGCTTGTATTATCAGGAAGTTCTCGGAGGGTGCGGATGGTAAGAAAGAGGTCGCTCAAGCAGCAAAATTGTTCTTTTGATTTCTCATAATGACAGGTAGCGCCGATTAACGCCGGCAATAGTTCCCCCCTGACTGTATGATACGATAGGAAACAGAAAACGAGCAATTACTCTGCTTTAGTCTTCCATGCTTTCCTCCAACTCCGTGACCTCATTAGTTGCGGCACTCCAGTATCTGCAAATTATCAGTACTCGTACATTTGATTCTTGAAGAGAGTGACTAACGCAAGTAATTGAACTGTGAAATCTGCTGTGGCAACTCCAAATAGCTTCAGTAACCTCGTCTGCCGGCTGTCTAAAACCTCACCCTCCTTGCACACAGTGTATGGATTGTCCAGCGTGATCTTTCCCTTCTTCAGAGTCGTCGGCACATTCAACTTTCTCAGTTCTGGCTCTAAACTATGTGCCATAGGCACATCCTGCTCTGCGTCAATCTCTCCACCCATTGAGTAGACAATCCCGGCTGGAATGGCAAATGTCCTCGAAGCTTCGGTTCCTGCGCGCGCGAAATCTGTCCTGGCGAGGTTGGAGAAGTATTCCTTGATAGCGTTGGGTTCGCGATTTGTGCATAGGAGTCCTACGTTTCCGACGAGGTATTTGGACAGTAGATGGGTAGAGGGTTGGTATTCGTCTTCTGGGACGGTTCCGAGGGCTTTGGCCATAACTTTGGTCTTACCAAAGAAGAGTCTGTATATAACAGTTAGTATCTTTCGAACTCAGGTATTTTTCAGGTAGAGTTACGGACCTGCTATCACTGAATTCGCTGCGTACGTCCTTCAAATAAGTGTTGCGCATATTCTCAACTGAGAAAACGAAGCAGTATTGGTATTGATCCAGGCATTCTCGTACATTGGAGAAGAGCTTGAGTGTCAATTCCTTTCCTTTCTTCTCAACCTTCGTCAAGTGAACGACCTTCGCACGCTTAGATTTCGGCATAGTGTTGTGTTCCTGGGGAAGTTAAAGAACAGCGGGGAAATTTTGAAGATATTTTGAAGTGATAAGAAAGGCGATAAAAAAGTTTGGTGCTAGCGGCCGCCTAAACCAGGATTACGACAAGGCCGTGGTTGAAGCTTCCCTTGACCTTGACACCTTCGATCCGGCGTGAATGAAGCTGGAGACTCGGCAAGTGACGACTTACGACTTTCTTTAATCATGTTGGAGTTTATGGACTACATTCAGCATTCGTTCTACGATGCTTCTCATTGGAATTATGAGAACTCCTACTCTCAATTGACAGCTACTGCCAGAGGTAAATATCAAATCTAACGTTCTGTACCATTATTCACTTATTTCTGCAGCTCTCCTTGAGTTCGAAACTCCTCGTGGCTTGAAATTCAATCTTTCATCTCTCTCTTCACCCAATTTTGCGACTTCATACGCCTTGGGCAGTGTCGGACTTGTTGATGGCTCACTGTCCTACTTATATACTTCTCTTCCACTCCATACGAACTCGAAAAGTCGGACACTCGACCTCCACAATGTTATTAGAGGCTACAGGCAAATACAGGAGCTTCGAAAACCGGATCAGTCATGGATGTGGGAGGAATGGCAAGGTGGAAGGCGCATAGACAAGAGGGACACCTTGCTATATGGCAGGCTTTACCTCCCTATGAGCACGTTGGAAGCCTTGTATCTCCGCCGAATTAGTCCCACGCAACAGCTGAAACTTTCTGCTGTCAGTGATAGCCGTTTGCGAAATGGAGGGACAATACTAGCTCTACATCAATACGACTGTGGGAAATACAGCACCGAAACGCTCTTGTCCACAGATGGAGGACTTGTTGGAGTTCGAGGATTGTACAATTTTGGTCTAGATCCACGGAAAGAAGTCACGGAGCCCCCTCGGATTGAGGACCGGCTGTACGGGCGATTCAGTGCTGGAGCAGAGATGTATTATGGTTCAATGAACAAATCTGGTGGTGTGAGTTTTGGTGGAAGATTTGCAACATTACCTGCTCATAAAGGAAGTCCCTTGACGGCTACACTTACGCTGAATCCTCTTATGGGGAACCTGAGCTCGACGTACGCCATAAAAGCTGGAAGAGATTTGACCCTTTGCTCGAAATTCGACTTCAATGTTTACAGTTATGAGAGCGACGTAAATCTCGGATTCGAGTTGTGGAGAATGAGGCAGAGAGAGCCGAAGAAGCCAGAGCGCAGCATGGCTGCCAAGTTGGAATGGAGGCTGGATCCAGTTGAGAAAAATCCCGTGAAAGAGCCTGAGGAGGTTACAGGAGTATTGAAGGGCCGCATCGATCAAAATTTCAAAATAGGATTGATATGGGAAGGGAGGCTCAAGGATTTGTTGTTTACCCTCGGTTCGACAATTGATATAAGGAGAAAGGATCAGCCATTCAGAGCCATTGGCTTGGAATTGCAGTATTCTTCATGAAGCTCTCTCCCAATGTGGCAACACCTATTGCCCAGTCGAATCACAAGCTCACCTGAAGACTACCAAGTCATCGCTAGACTTGGAAGGATGTGCCCCTCCAGAAGAATTTTTGGATTAGGAGACTCACATCTTGCAGGGCTAAAGGCCGGTGAGTAGTCAGCAATCGCACTCGACTCCATATGGTGTGATTCCGCACGAATTCTGCAAGGGGAGGCTCGAGGACGATACCACTATTGGTAACCAGGACCAAATCCAGAGACAGCATGTATACATATACGAGCTCGTGCTCCGATAGCCAAAGGAGTTGTTACACTGATCTAACCAGAAGAGAAACCATTCCGAGGCAAAGCGGCGCTACGGACGATTTGATGTGGAGGTATTTATGGGATACGCATGGATTTCTATGGAAGGCCATCTATGGAGATGCTTGCGCGGGTTTCTCTTGCAGACGAAATGGTCCCTTTTCTAGCACCATGCTGTTGGGTACCTTCCCGTCATTCATCCTTGCAATGCAACCTATTTCATCAGTTCTCCCGAAGGGACCTTACATCTCAGCAGCCTTGACAGCCGTTTGCGCACGCCATAGGGCCCAACAAATAGATACGCAGGGAAATACACTGAAATCAAGCCGAAATCCTTCTGTCGGAATTGCCCAAAAGCAGAAATCGTCAGCTGCGGTGCTTTCAAGTCGAGGTGTGGTATGATGGTATAGATTGAATCTCTTGGCAGAACCCTAATTGGGAAGACCTACATGTGAGCAGAAAGGGCCAGCACGGAGTGATTGTCGATCTCCTCGCTCTCTCAACCTACCTCTGTTTCCGAAGTTGCCTCAACATTGAGCCGCCGTATTATAGTCCTCGTATTCAGCTGCACAAGCATAAGCCGAGTCGACATGGCTGCTACAGCGCAGATGCTTGCACAGATGGCATCTGAGGTTGAAACTTTCTCTTGATCAGATTAAGCTAGTGCTCCAGTGATCCTATCAAAGCAGTAGCTAGTCTGGCTCTACTGAGCGAGCCGCTCCGATGTTTCCTCGACTTTGGGGTCTGACTGCATGCCATGTTTAGTGTCTCGGCACGGTTCATCTCTCCAGACCTGCAGTAGTACTCGGACATTTATTGACGCCTTCCCTCCTTGTGCTAGTCTCTTTCCGATCAACAACACCATTGATGCATAACATCAGACCGCGCATTTCCATACCGGCATGCTCTACACACCGCGCCTTGCAAAAGATAAGATACTTCGGATCTCGAGCCGTATCGGCGGATAGCTCTCCGCAAATAAGATTTTAGCATGTTGAGCCTCGAAGTCGTCATGCTCTTGCTCACGGCAGCGGATTCAATATATTTAGTTCCCTACTCTGAGAGGCTATAGAACGAAGCATGCCGCTTGCCGTGCAGCGTGCGTCGAATCGTCCGATGTACAGTTTTGTTCCCGTACGCCTCTGTCGTATTTTTACGAGCCTCAGTGCGCCCGATAGACTTCATTTTATATCTTTTCCTCTCGTTTGCTCAGGAGTCCTAGGACAAGTGTCAAAAGGCCAAGAATACAAAGGCATTCCCAGTTAGTGTAGCTCACAGGCTACCGTCCCGTGTCGATGAAGTGCCCAGTGAAGCAAACACTCGACACTTTAGTCTCTCTTGCTTCAGAGAAACACTCTGTATGACAAGCGGCTATGATTAGTATCAATGCGGCAAGACGATGGTTTGAAGTTTCTCCAGCTCGTAGCCTATGATGTCTTCTACTCCTACCACAAGCTCTATCACGGTCTATCATATCAATAGTGTCCATGCAAGAGAGAAACGAAATGCTACCAGAGGTCCCCGCGGGTGGCTTGAGGGAACGAATTGCTGTACGTAGTCAGCAGCAGGCGGTTGTCGAGACACATTCCAGTTCGTTTATGCAGAGCATCTAAAGAATTTGAACCTTCACGTTCACTCAATATGAATGCGCTCGCTATTCTATTTATTGCATTGCTTGTGTTCGCTGTTGTAAAGCTCAGCTTGAGTTTCTATAATCGACAAAGCTTCCTCCAGGTGTACGGCCCCTACCAGGGCCGAAGGGTAGGAATACTTCGTCTACATATCCGCGACACACATACTGATGAGAGATGTTCAACCCTAGGTCTTCCATTCATCGGCCGGATTCATGATGTTCCAGCTGTCGGCACATGGCTGAAGTTCTAGGAATGGTCTCTGGAATATGGGCCAATCCATAAGATAAATATCTTTGGAGATGTTCATGTCTGGATCTCACCGGAAAAGATTGCCAATGATTTGCTATTGAACGAAGTGTCATATATTCCGATCGTCCTGTTATACACAATCTGCCAGACAACAGAATATCTGGAGACTATCTTGCTCTGCTGAGCAGCACAGGTACGTTCGATAGCCCATGTACTATAGCATACTGTCATTTTGGCAGATACTTGGAAGCGTCAACGCAAGCTGGGTCAACAATTGATGTTCCGTTCTGCCAATGACTCTCAACACTCTTACCCCACGATCGAACGCAGGCGACCGCTACATTACATGGCTAAAGATCCCTCCAATTATATCTCTGACGTCGAAGTATATACTAGTCGCTCGATCTTACGCCTATTATGGGGCTTACCCGACCTCGTACCAGAGCTTCGAGTTGGCACATTCGGTCTTCCTGGTAACTATTAGTTCATCCGGCGCAGTGCCTAATATCATCGCACCACTCAAGAACCTCCCTACATTTCTCAGTCCATGGAAATAGCGTGAGAACGCTCGTCACGCTCGCGAGATAAAATTCTTCCAGTATGCATTCAACAGCGTCAAGACACGCCTTTCCAAGGGCGAGGATGTTGAGCCAAGCTACACGAAGCAGTCCCTGGAAGAGCAAGAAAAGTCAAGGACTCGGGATGAGGAGTCTCAACATGTTGTTGGGATGCAGGCTATCGGTGGCGCACTGACGATTGGAAGTCCGTTGCAGAGTTACATCTTGGCGATGTGCCATTATCCTAAGTGGCAGGCGAAGGCGAGAGAGGAAATGGAGAGGGTATGTGGTGATAGATGTCCGGAGTGGGAGGACAGGGAGAATTTGCCGACGTTGAGGGCAATTGTTAAGAAGGTTGTGAGGTGGAGACCTCCTATTCCTACTGGCATCCCTCATCGTCTGGAGAAGGATGATATGTATGATGGTTACTTCATCCCCGCTGGGGCTACCATTCACGCTTTGAAATAGTAAGCATGCCCTTCCTTAAGACTTGTATTAACGACATATATGTTAGGGCCATAACTCCTGACCCCAGTGTCTACCCAGACCCCGAAACATTCAACCCCTCCCGCTGGCTCTCACCCTCATTTCCCACATACCGCGGACCATTGACCCAATTCCCATCTCTCAAGAATTTCTCTCAATTTGGCTTCGGTCGCCGCACTTGCATTGGTGTCGATATTGTTGAGCAAGAATGCTTCTTGGTCATGGGCGGAATGGCATGGGCGTTTGAGATTGGGAAGAAGAGCGGTGTTGAGGTGCCGCTAGATAAGTTTGGCAGTTTGTTGATTGCGAAGCCAGAGAAGATGGTGTTTGAGTAGAAGGCTGTGAGTGAGGAGAGGAAGGGGGTTGTGATGGAGGGGTGGTGTGAGGAGGAGGGGCGTGATATGGGAGCGGTGACAGGGATGGAAGGAGAGGAGAAGCTGCTTGTTAATGTGTGATTAAATGAAGAGAGAATAGGTTTGTTCGAGTATACGTGAGTCTAGATTTCCTATGACATGTCTGTTAAGAACGAGGTAATAAACCTGAGTTAAAGCTCATGTGCCACATGGCAATCTTCACGTCAACTCATCATGATTACTTTTTGAAACAAGCATTCCAATCAAGGTTCTCAGAATGTTTGTCATCATGCTTAATCTGTCTTCTCAACTTCACTTTCCTCTTTGAAATCTACACCTGAATAACACTACTGGGTACTTCAATGTGTTTACTATTTTGCACTTTCTATATTTGACCTAGCCAGAAATTTAGTGTTTTGGACTGAGGTAGCAAAGTAAAATGACGAGAAACAAATGGAGCTGTTTAGGTGTTTGAAATAGAAAGGAGAGAACAATTGCTGTTAGCCCAAACTTATATTTGAAGTCTCTTGAGGGGCAAGTGAGTGCTATATATGACTGGGTCAATTCAGTCTCTACTCTATCTTTGCGGATGCCGCCTGCAAAGGGTGCCCCTGAACGTGAGGCCGGAAATTTGTAGATATAGTTCTGGCAAGGACGGACTCACTCTAGCCCCTATGTTCTGCGGATGCTGTCCGCAAAGAGCGCCTCTGAACGTGAGATCGAAAGTTCTGCAGACTCAATTATAAGACGAATCGTGGACGACGATGGCCAGGTGCCATCTGGTATGATATAAAAGCACTCCGGACCTCCTTATTGCATCGAATAAACTTCCACGTCCGCGGTTCATCACGCTTTTGAACCCCTTCTCAGCACCGACGATGTTTTACCACCTACAAAGTATTGCTATGCATGTCCAGACACCTCTCTCACTATTCAATAAGCCAAAGTTGACTGTGAAATTGCCTTTGAACTTTGAAGCAATTGTCCCCTTATCCAAGACACAGCCAGGACATACAACATACCGGCAGATCGAAAAAGCCCCCATCTACCCACTTAATCACCGAAGAAAACCTTCCAGCAAGGGAACGTATACACACCCTCGGGTTCGAGTAAGATCATTAATCTTTAAGCATATTATTTTTTGACTACTGACACTTTCTTATAGCCCCCAGTACCTCAACCAACATACCTCCGTGGAAGCCGTCATCCAATGGCGATCCTACTATCAAAAAAGCACCCATTTGCAAGCCATGCCGATATGGTGGCAAGTACTCGAAGGAATGTCTGGGCGGACCGCCTTGCCTTGCATCTACCAAGCGGGGTCTCGATCTAGCTCAGTGTACAGAACCAAATGTACTCAGAGGAGGATAGTAGAGAGTGCAGCCGACGCAGAAACAGTGGAGGACGAAGAGCTGGAGGACGAAGAATTGGAAGAGGAGTTTGACGAGGAGGGTAACGTCCAACTTTACAGCAACAACCCCATCAGCCAGACCAATTCCGTCGAGTTCACCGGCCCCGCAGGCTGGAGAATCCAAGTCTTCGGCCCCAACAGAATTGGCACCATCTTTGCCAACTCCGAGAACTATGTCCAACAGGACACGCCATCCATCGCCGAGTTTGAAGGTCTTCCCGCTGGCTGGGTCGTGAGAACGTATACCGCAGAGAAGAAACGATTTGACCCACAATAAAGGATTGTCATGGTGCTGGATCTGCAGTGGGATTTAGAATTAGAGGGCCGGAATGCCGAAAGAATTTAATAGCACATATCACCCCAGCCTCACCTTCTTCCATACCCTGAGACATTCCTGAAGATCCATAGCAAGTGACCCATGAGCAGCAGTAACCGAGTCCTCGATGACCGCAAGCAAGAGAGTAGCATACGAAAATAAAAGCTGCTTCTCCTTCAAGACAAAGTAATCTACCTTCCGAATACCACCGTTGTCAACAAATGCCTTCCACTCGTCCAGGACATTACCGAGTTCCATGGCGAATGTGTGATCACTGACCATTCTCCAAAGTAAAATTTCGGCCGCTCTCTTCAAATCATGCCCTTCCTTGACATGACACCCTTTCCTGAGCCAGTTTAGGTTGTGCTCGGCAACAAGCTTGTTGTCCCATTTCGGGCTTTGAATTGCTTCCACCATCCTCGTCTCTGCTCTTTGAGCGTCTCTCCTTCGAGTAGCATTCAGACCATCCACCCACTCCTCATGGGCCTTCAATTGCCTCTCCCTGATCGCAGCGGCCTTCTGGTTAGGCGGCAGCTGATTTTCCCTCAGCATGGCTCTCGACTGTTCCTTCATCTTCCTGAACTGAGCCTCGCGTTGCTCTTCCTCATCATTGTACTTGGTGGCCCATTCGGGCGTCGCATCTTCCGGGACCACCTCAAGCAGAACCAGAACACCGCAGGGAATGGTTGCTTTCTTGGCGAAAGAGAGAATCTCCGAGGGGATTTTGTAATTCCACAGAACGGTTTGGGAAGTGGTGCCGTGGGCTGTAATGCCACTTGCAAACCAGATTCCTGCCGTGTTCGTACCATTTTTGTCAATCTCGAGATGTCTGATGTCGAGCTCAGCGAACATCTGAGCGTCAAAGTCGTCAGGAATGGCCATCGTCAGCCCATTGATTCCAATTAAGCAGCGGATAGCTGGTGGTGATTCATCCACCGTAGGTGTATACTTGGCCGTCTTGGAATTCTTGGATTCAACGAGGTTTGATTCGTCCATAGTCGTTGTTGCTTCCTCAGCGACTTTCGTTTCTGGGTTTTCTTTGCTTGAGGCAAGACGAGTTGAGAGTGTTCCCTTAACCAGAACCCAATAAGGTGGCAGAGACGAGGGATCTCTCATGCCCCAATTCGAAGACCATCTGACGGCCAAGGATAAATTACCATCCGAATCGTCAAGAGGAGCGATCGTCAACACAGCTTCGTGCCGATCAGGTGAGAGCAGGAGAGGAGTGCCTATCGGTACCCAAAGTCCACTTCCTCTCAACATACGAAAGCCAGCAGCATCCGGAACAGCACCCAAGTCCATGAGGAAGCTGACCAGTTCCTCGAATCCGATCTCAGCTTGCGGCTGTCGTAGCTGATCAGAGTAATCGATCCTCTGAGTCTTCAGTCCAATCTTGTGGCACCTCCAATTGAATACTGTCCAACTACCACCTGGAATATGACTTGGGTAGTCGCATAGCTTCCAATAATCTTTGAACTGCTCCTCCCGGTGTAAAGGAGCGATAGTATATCGCGGAAGCTCAACTTCGATCACATGGTTGATAACATCTCCTCTGGTGACTGCTGCAAGTCTTCCATGCCGTAGCATTCGCTTGACAGCAGCAAGTGTAGCAAGAGTAGAGATTGTGTTGTATATGATTGGAAGTACTCCCAAAACTGCAAGAGGCACCCCGATATAAGTGATAACGTCCGTGGCCGACGCCATTTCAGTCCAAGCGAACCAAGGTTAATTGAAAGCTTGGCAAACGATATCATACATCAGATGAGAATAAGAAGACTCGAGGAGGACGAGTCTTCAACACATGCTCCCAAAAAAAGAGTTGAATTATCACGAAAATTGAGTAACCGTGACAGAACGAAAAACATCAAGGCAGACTTCAGCCCAAGAAACGAAAAGGAGAGGAAGGAGAACAGACACAGGACCATATGCAGGTACGGGATAAAAACAGCTCACTGATTAACTGCAATTGGTTCAGCTTCAAGCCACAGCTGGAAACATCCAGGCGTCTGAAATCCCGGTGCAGCGCTTGTTACACGCCCAAGAATGCAATGCAACCTTTTGATTGTGTTTCAGGAGAACGACTCATAATTTTCGAGACACAGTAGCAACACGACTCGATATTTGATTGACGTATTTTCGAAACCTTCATCCAAAAGTTGGATCTTGGAAGTGGGCAAAACAACAAGAACGCGAGGCCCGAGCACGGGCTGACCAGGAGTGCGCTCGCTTCCACATCAAGGATTCGCGGCTTCCTGCGGAAAAGCACTTCAACACGACCAGCTCTTTCTCACTCTTCGTCCATTGCGAACATCGAAACATGATTGCGGTATCATGTATCTCTTCGTTCTCTTATTCGCCTTCCTCTTCTCTCCTACCCTCGCTCAATATCCTCCCATCTCGAATCTTACGACCATAACTTCGCCCGTTGATGGCAACATAACGATATCATACAAGATTCCCTCGTCGGCCTGCACCACAGCGTTTGATTCGCAGGAGCAATATACAGGATGGGTCCACATACCCGGAAACTACTCGACGAACACATTCTTTTGGTTTATTGCAGCTCGAGACCCAACAGATCAGCTCACGATATGGCTGAACGGAGGACCAGGCTCCAGTTCGATGATCGGTCTCTTCACAGAGAATGGCCCTTGCGAAGTTGTTGAGCTTGGACAAGGAGACTATGCAACGCAAGTACGGGATTGGGGCTGGGACAGAGGATCCAATATGCTGTACATTGACCAGGTATGAGGGCATTCCTTATTTACGCATAGTCCAACCCGGAGCCGCAATTTCGTGTGGAGATGACAGATGCTTGGCACAATGCCTCGACCATCAGTTCTCTGATATTATGAACTTCTTTCTCAATATTTGGGATGGCCATAGGAGGCAGAGGCCTTTGAAGTGGATGGCCTCATATGCTCTTCCTTGGTTGATAAGCACTTATCTTGTTTCTTTGACTGACATCTAATGTAGCCCAACCAAGTCGGCTTCTCGTACGATGTACCAACCAATTGCTCGCTCGACCTTCTTACTTCGGATCTCTACACTCCTCCACAAGTTCTGCCAAATTCACAGCCCGCAGATACATTCATGAATGGTACCTTCAGCTCCTTGAACGTTAATAACACCGCGAACACTACCGAACTAGCCGGTATGGCAATTTGGCATATGCTCCAAGGTTTCATGGGAGCCTTCCCTCAATATGGGCCTAATAGCTCATCGACTATGGCAGTCCACCTGTTTGCAGAAAGCTACGGAGGGAAATATGGTCCTGCTTTCGCAACCATTTGGGAGCAACAAAATCTACGACGATCGAATGGGACAATATCCAAGAACGGGACGCTCGAGATCAAGCTAGCCTCCCTTGGAATTGTCAACGGTTGCGTTGATGACCTTATCCAAGCCCCGTACTATCCGTACATGGCAGTCAACAATACATACGGCTTAGAAGCTATCAACCCAACCCGAGCAAGCCTTGCGAGTGGCAGCTTCTCCGCATCCGGCGGCTGTAAAGACCTCATCAACCAATGCCGGACGGCAGTCAATGCTCTGGACCCAGAGAATGATGGAGATGTCGCTGCTGTTAATTCAAAGTGCTCGACAGCATACAGTAGTTGCACTTCAAATGTCATGGAGCCATACTACGACGCCGGGAGGAGTGTTTATGATATTGCTCACTTCTTGCCGGATCCATTTCCTCCTCAAACATACCTGGATTATCTGAACACAGCCACTTTCCAGTCTGCAATTGGCACTCCAGTCAACTATTCCCAGACCAATTATCAAGTTGTTGATGCTTTCACATCAACGGGAGACTACGAGCGGCAAGCTTTGATTCCCAATATCGCCGCACTTCTGCACGCTGGCGTTCGCGTCGGCTTCATGTATGGTGACCGGGATTACATCTGCAACTGGTTCGGTGGGGAGGCCATTTCACTCGCTGTTGCTGCTGCGACGTCTTCAACATATGCCTCACTGTTCCCTGGTGCCGGCTACGCTCCCATCATCGTCAATACCTCGTATATCGGAGGCGTCGTCCGACAATACGGGAACCTCTCTTTCAGCCGCATATACGACGCAGGACACAGCGTTCCAGCTTATCAACCTGAGACAGCATTTCAGGTTTTCGCCCGAATCATGCTCGGCACTTCCATCTCTACCGGGGCTGCCGTCAACCTCGCCACATACAATACCTCCGGACCCTTGAACGCAACCCATACCAACAGCTTACCCTCTTCTCCGTCAGCAACTTGCTGGCTTCGAAACATCCCCGACACATGCGATACTGCCCAGAAGAACTCGATCATCAACAATGAAGGCGTAATAATCAATGGCGTCCTGTACGATGCTTCTTCAGATTGGAGCTCTCCTGGATCTACAGCAACACCGACAGCGGCCGGCGGCTCGAACAGCGTTACAGTGACGACGACCACAGAAGTCCTCACTGGCTTATTTACCGCGACGAGTACGCCGAGCACCACTAAGAAAGGCCTTGGAAATCCATCCAAGGATCTCGACCTCATCCTATTGGTCCTACCGGCCTTGGGCACACTTGCATGCTTCATCTTTGCGTGAGCATAATTCAGCACATAGAATCGATTTCACATTCGCAAAAATCACACATAATAGTGGCGTAATCGGGAGTTGATTAATTGTATTTTGTACATTAATGAAGACGGAAAAAAGGGGAACGAAAACGACGATGGGTATTGGCAAGGATGGCTGCTTTTCTTGCATTATACCCTGCCTAAATTGGGCACAGAGACAGATGAATAGGAAAGAAGAGAATGGTGTTGGCTGAGCTGCATATTGCATTGGCTGGCTTTTGTGTGTGTAATATCTGGATGGATGGGGGTTGGTATTGCCGAGGCGTATGAAGACAGATGAAACATAAATACAACGAACGATACAGACTTGACTTATGGCTTTCTAGTGAATGTCTCTTTGTGAAGGTGTTTGCTGCCTTGATTCTGCCATAATTCCAAGCTCGACAATGGCTTGATAAATAGCTACCTGGGGAGGTCAGTGTGGGCCAAGTTCATCGCTGATCTCAAGAAGATTGCACCGGACACCTGCGTTTAGAAGCTCTTCATCCAGAAGAGGATCGCTCGAGCTGTTCTTGACAGTGACTCCTGTCTTGCATAGGTAATGCTGGCGACCTCTTTAGTTCTGTGTTACTGTTCACCAAATAATATCGTCGATTGGATCTTGTCGATTGAGTACTGTCGTTGTCTGAATGCTGTCGTTGTCTGAGTGCTATCGACGACTAGTCATCCCTTGAACCTCACAAGGCCTTCACACTCCACTCACGCTTCCAATCTACTTGCAGACTTAGTCGCAAAGGTACAGTACAGATCGACATGGGCCTTGTTGGTATTATCGAATATGTAGGAAAGAGTGAAGGTACTTGTACTTTGTGACTTGAATTGGACGGAAGTGTTTGGGGTGCTGCAATCTAGGCTTCCGGGAGGATTAAGTATCTGGTCTAGGTATGTAAGAGTATTAAGTCTGGCTCGAATCCAAATCCCCAAAAATTCTTTCGAGCCAAAAATCTCAGGTCAAGTACAGTATTCTCCGTCTCGACTCGGTCTTTGACATTTGACTCATGGGTTGGGTAGTAATGCCATCGATTCTTACTTGAGCTGAGCCAGTTAAGATTGATATAAGCTAGCGGAAACGCTAGTTCACGCACCACGAGTACTGCAATGGATGTGGTGAAGAAGCAAGTAAGCTGTCTGGAGTTGACATAATTGGCAAACCTCCTTTTAGCAGCACGAGTGACAGATTGTGGTGGTGGTGAAGAGACTTGGTAAACTTGAGTAGTATAAGAATACTGGCAGAATTTCTCTGAGACAGCACGCCTGGCAAGTCGAATGTGGTGAGGAAGTCAATCAGCCCTAGGAGCGAAAGAAGCATGGCAGAATCTCGTTGACAGATGGCACGATTGAAATGATGAATGTGGTGAAGTTGGTAGATCCTTCAAAACATACAAATGTGGCAGAATCCCCACATCACAGAACACGATTGGCAGCTTGAATGCGGTGATGGAGTCAAGGAGTCCTCAGGGCAGAAGTACAGCAGAATGTCTCCGATGGATAGCACGATTAGCAGGTCCAATGTGGTGGGAAAGTTAATAACTCCTCTGAGAAGTGCAAAATGGCAGAATCCCCTTGACAGAGGATACGATTGGCAGAGTGGAGGTGGTGAATATGTTGGTAGATCACAAGAAGAAAGGACAGAAGCATGTATGGCAGCACAAGTGACAGAAGAAACGTGGTGACAAACCAGTAGGCAGCTTGATAGTCTCCAATTCTGCTAGTTTTTTATGCCAGGACTGAGATAGCTCTCCCAGCATCTGCACTCAGCCAGCGCCAGTCAGATATACAACGCCCTACTTGGATACATGTTCTTCTCTGCTCATCAACGAAGGATTTTCAGTATATCACATTCGTCAAGACAATTGGGAATTTCATTCAGGTAAAATTCTTTCATTGACTATTTCAGAACACGCATACAACATACAGCAAGAAGGAATGACACAGACTCACCTATGTGACTCGGTCAACAAAGACTTACCGTCTTTCTTGAGGTTGAAAATTTGGAGTGATCAGATTTGGTCGGGTCCATCCCAAGAGGCGGTTTCAGGTCGGTTGTTCCTCCCGTTCGCCATGTGGCTGTTGACTCATCTGACCTTAACCTGGAGTGCTTCAAGGAGTCAGCTCTGTGCCCCTGAATACATCCGAAAGAAAACATATGTGCTGAAAAAAGGAAATATCAGATCTACAGCCTTGTCAAAGGCATTCTCATCAATACCAACGTGTGGCTATGTCGACCGTCGTGATAAAATTGATCATCATGAAAAGGAGGGTTGGAGACGAAGAATGCAATGAAGCATACCGAAGTTGTGGACTGATTGAAGATCCGTGCAAATGGTATGGACCAAGTATCACTTGAGAAGATATGACTAGACCGAGATCGCAGCCTAAACAATGTCAGCAAAGTCCAGGGACGTAAGATTCTGAACAGAAGGAATCAAAGTATTCAGTTAAGACAGTCTCGTCAACGCTGTGAGGCTTGGACATATGCTTGTCATTTGTCGGTCGAGGTCATCATAATACTTTGAGGCATGATGGTTTGAAGGGAAAAGGGGGATCATTCTTACCTCGTACTTGGAACAGGTTTCTCATGGTGATCGCTGTAAGCCGGCAGAGACTGGGAGCCTGTAGAGACGTATGATCAATCAATTCATAATGTGCCTAAATTTGAAAGTTAGAATATGCCTTGAATGAGAAAAAATGAACAGAGTTTTCGACATCCAAATGATCAGAAGGCATGAATGGTATAATTTGATTTGTGTCAACATCGGTTACCCGGATCAGACTCGTCATCTAAAATGCTCATCATAAAGAGGGGATCGCAAGAGAACATAAAGAAAGGATTCCTACCAAAAGAGCACCATGGACCGTGAGGGCATGAGTCCCGCAAAAAAGCCGAGGTACCATATATGTCCAGGATCTGCTGTGGCTTGGCATCAGCGTCCATGTTGAAGGAAATTTTTGTGGTCCAAAAAAGATCGACAGGAAACAGTGATCAGTGGGCGAGGTTTTCTAGGCCTGCCGCAAAGAGGCATCTCCGTCAAGAACCAGCCTCAATTGAGTGCTGTCGGAGCCCAGTGCCGATTCATCCTTTGACTGTTTGTAGAAAAGACGGAGGAGACATGGAGATATTTGGTCGTACCTTTCGAAGTTGGCGCTGTGTTCTCAAGCATTAGCAACATTACTTCCCGAGTAAAGTTTGATTTAGAATAAGATTTAAGGTAGCTCAGAAATAGCCATTTGTTGACTTCAAAGACTTTTGGTCTCAGTCGGTAATTTCCAGCGTGCAAAGCACGAAATGTTCATCACAGCAGGTATTCGAGGGAGAAGGAGAGAGTTGCTTACCTTTAGACAAAGGCAAAATGGATAGCATCTCGAAGGCGGCATTCACAGCATGGGGTACTTGGTGAAGAGAGGCATCTGAGATCAATGTCAGCAATACTCCTAGATACTAGTTCTCATAATATTGATGGCAATATTCGAAGCTCAGACTGACGTGTTACAAAAGTTTCATTTCCCTTGGGGTCAAAGACTCTAGTTTGCGGTTGTATGTGTGTCATCACAGAGATGGAATGGAGAGAAGAGATAATGCTACTTACCCTTGATATAATCCAAGTAGGAGATGGTATCAGCTGCATGGAGCTGCAGCGTGTTGCTGCTCACATCGTTGATATGAATTCTTGTAGAGAGAAAAGAAGAAGCTCAAGCTTGAGATTATTTTTCTTGCAGTGCGTTCGAGCCGCTAGGTTCAATTCCCGCTTCTAACCTCAAGCGGGCTAGGCACTTGTGCGGCTTTCTCCCTAATTTCTCAGGCACGTATCGATCGACAGCTCGGGTCACCTGCCCCAGAGTGGAGACCGACCACAAGGAAGTTTACGTGTAGACAGTGGAAGTCCACTTCACCAACTCCCATCTTCTTGCTCCGGAAGAACAATACTGCGGTCGAGACTCGAAAGATAACAAAGCATATCCGACATTTCCCGCAGGTCTCTGTATCATCACCCTGCAACATGGCATTTGGTGTTCTTTCCTTCTCCAATTGCCGGAAAATCATCGTCCAGCGCTTCTCCTTGCATTCCATTACTCCGTCTCGGGATTTGCCCCGCCATCTAGCTCAGCGAGCTGGCGACAGTCTTGTGCCGAGTTAACGCGACGCGGGGCAAAGATGATTTCACAGGTAACTGGCTGTCGTAGAATATAAAACAACACCCGTCTTGTGATCCCTTTCCACGTTTCTCCTATTCTCCTTTTCCCTCTTATATACGTCCTCCCTCTTCAATTCCTATACAATTACTCCTCTTCAAATAGCATTTATCTCTCCAATTGTTTGCTGTCTCCGAGCTCCAAGGAGGACCGGAAAACCTTCCGCGGACACCCGAGGTTCAGTTTGAACAAACAAAAGTCTCAATTGACAGCGCTCCTCCATTCTTATTCCTCTCCAAATCCCTAGGATCTCAGTATATCTTCATGGCTACCAACGGAGTGGCAGTTCAGGAAGAGAAGGTCAACACGGACATCGTGACCCTTACTCGATTCCTAACAGAAGAGCAAGCAAAGCACAAGGAAGCCACTGGAGATTTTACGTACGCTACACCACTCTACAAATGTTGCTTTTTGACTGACAGATTTTCCAGACTTCTTTGCCACGCTCTCCAATTCTCCTTCAAGTCGATTGCCTACTACATCCGCAGAGCCACCCTCATCAATCTGACCGGCCTCGCAGGCTCAAGCAACACCACCGGCGACGACCAGAAGAAACTCGACGTTATTGGCAATGACCTCTTCATCGCCGCCATGCGTTCGTCCGGAAAGTGCGCCGTGCTAGTTTCCGAAGAAGAAGAGGAAGCCATCTTCTTCCCCGAGCACGCAAACGCTCGGTACGCTGTGGCATGCGACCCCATTGACGGATCTTCAAACTTGGACGCCGGTGTATCTGTCGGTACAATTTTCGGTATCCATAAGCTAGCAGAAGGATCAAAGGGCACCAAGGAAGATCTTTTGAGACCTGGAACTGAATTAATTGCTGCAGGATTCACCATGTATGGTGCCTCGGCTCAACTGGTGATTACAATGAAGGGCGGCAGCGTCAATGGCTTCACGATGGACAATGCTCTCGGAGAATTTATTCTTACCCACCCGAATATGAGAATGCCGAAGAAGAGGGCCATTTACTCAGTCAATGAGGGAAATTCGTTGTATTGGGAAAACCCGGTCAAGGAGTACTTCAACTCGCTCAAGTATCCAGTTGAGGAGGGAGGCAAGCCGTACTCTGCGAGATACATTGGGTCTATGGTTGCTGATGCGTACCGAACTTTACTCTACGGTGGTATCTTTGCGTACCCGGCGGACAAGAAGAGTCCCAAGGGAAAGCTTAGAATCTTGTACGAGTGTGCGCCGATGGCTATGGTATTTGAAAATGGTAAGCGAACCTCCACATCTCATCCCATATCAACAGAGCAAAGCTAATTATCCTGTAGCCGGCGGCCAAGCACTCAACAGCAAGATGCAGCGCATGATGGAAGTGGTACCCCAACACATCCACGACAGATCAGGTATTTTCATGGGTAGCTATGATGAGATTGAGAAGGTCAAGACTTTCCACAAGTAATGTCTTTGGGTGATTGAGCTTGGATGGTGGTTGGTTTATGGCTTTGGATGACAGCAATGGGGGGCAGATTGTATGCATAATGAGGAGTACCCAGGCACTTTTGGTTTAGAGCAATGACATACGTTCCATTATTACCTACTCTGAGTCTCACATAAATCCAGGACACCTGAAACTCACTTGAGCCTCTCTGGTGCTATCTAGAAAATGAGAATCTTCTTGCACATGCCTTGACAAGATTCACTCCAGGATATCTTTGCAGCCATAAGCTTTCCACAAGATGGGAGTTTTCATTCACATATTGCTATGCATCTATGTCCTCTAGACTTTTGGAATCCAAAAATGCAAATCTCCAACCCGTCCCTCCTCCCTCTGACTTCGTCCCATTCGCCTGCTTCCCTCCTCAATGTGTTCCATTAACACCATTCTCCACCAGAGGCAACTTCCCCTCCGTCCTCTCCACATACCCAACCAAATCCTCAATCGTACACACCCTGAGTCCCCACCTCTTCCCAAATCTCAAACACGCATCCCGCCTCATCATCCCCGGTTCCCGCATCTCCGTCCTCCCCTCAACCTCCGTCCCATCCTCCACCATCTCGCAAATCACACCTACTTGCGGCTTCCCAGCGAGTCTACAAAACTCAACCGCAGCCTCTGTGTGGCCTTTCCTCTCCCTAATACCCCCTTCCCTACTCCTCAAAGGAAAAACATGCCCAGGTCTCCGGAAATCTTCGCTCTTTGCGCCTTTCTTTGCCAACATATTACACGTTAACGCACGATCGTGGGCTGAAATGCCCGTGGTTATCTCGGGAGATGAAGCGTCTATGGAGATTGTATACGCGGTGCGATTTGGGTCCTCGTTCGAGGTTACCATTTGCGGGAGGGAGAGTTGGGAGGTGAGGGATGGCGGCATGGGCGCGCAGATTAGGCCGGAGGTGTACCGGATCATGAAGGCCATTTTTTCGGGGGTGATGTCGGAGGCGGCGATGATGAGGTCGCCTTCGTTTTCGCGGGAGGGGGAGTCGAGAACTACTATGAATTCGCCATTCTCTATTCAAAATCAGTCCTGTTTGGTGAGACGGCGCATGGAAAGGTGGTAGAAGAGGGGTCAAGAAATTTTGAGAGGGTGGGAGTATTGGGTCCGGAGGACTTCGGGATACGGAATTGACATACTGAAGGCGGCGATTGCGTCTTCTATTGAGTCGAACTCTTGGGCTGGCTCTGAGGAAGGCATTTTGAGAGTTGTGACTCTTTGGAGGTATGGAAAAGTTTGGCCCGCGTGATGCCGAGATGGGATGAAGGTGGGTTGAGAAGTTCCTTCTTTGCAATATCTGGAGTCAAAGTATTTGCGGCATATACAAGAGAATAATGGAAGTCGGTCGTGCACAAGAGGTCAAGAAAGTCCAATATGTACAGTGAAGAAATCAACAACTGAAAGAATCACAAGAGTTCGGAGTCCGGTAGTGGGATGCGACCCTAGTCGATTACTACATTCTGATTTACAGGGTCTGCCGATTCTGCTGCGGGCGAGCCTCGGCCCTGGAGCTGCTTACGGGAGCCAAAATAATTTGCATGTCAGCAGCTTCAAATTGCCCGAGAGACATCAACACCAACGGCCAGCCGAACTCCTCGGTGCCATTGCACATTCCGCGTGCCCATTACCAACTGCTTGGGAAGCACTCCCTCCGTTACATAATGGCCTGCTCAATTCACTCTCCTCTCCGTCCCACCTCCCTCCGCAACCTCACACTACTCCTCCGGACCGCGCCCCGATTCGTACAGAATCAGTTCCGCTTCCAATCCACAGCCTCTTCTTCCTCGTCCGTCAATCCACAAGAAGTCTCGCACTTCAATGCCCTGGCCTCAACATGGTGGGATCCGCATGGCTCTTCCCGGTTGTTACATCTCATGAACCCTCTCCGCCATGACTTCATCCGCGGATGTCATGCATCGCAGCCTACGCCGCCGCTCACGTCAAATATAAGGTACCTAGATATTGGATGCGGAGGCGGCATATTTGCTGAGAGTGCAGCGAGACTGGCGAGTACGGGGAGCGTGACAGCGATTGATCCTTCTCCAGAAGTTCTAGCTGTGGCTAAAGGCCACGCGAGGAAAGACCCCGGTCTCAAATCAAAATTGACATACCTCAATACCTCAATCGAAGCTCTGCCAATCCCACAATCAGTAGAAGAGCAATACGATGTTCTCTCACTGTTCGAAGTTATCGAGCACATCACGCATCCAGCCGAGTTCCTTGACAAATGCTCACCGTTTGTGAAACCCGGGGGATGGATAGTCATGAGCACGATTGCGCGGACGTGGATGAGTTGGGTGACGACGAAGCTGGTGGCTGAGGATATTGTGGGGATTGTGCCGAGAGGCACGCATGATTGGGAGAAGTATATTAATGAGGAGGAGTTGAGGGGATACTTTTTGAGGGAGAGGGGTTGGAATAGTCCAAGAGTTATGGGGGTCGTGTATGTGCCGGGTTTGGGGTGGAAGGAGGTTCCGAAAAGTGAGAAGGTGGGAAATTACTTCTTTGGAATAAGGAAGGATGAGGTATGAATGGCTGGTGGCTATTGTAGGAGTATGTAAAGATAGGTGGGTTACAATGACCCTGTATATCAAGAAATGGTCTTGGCATTAGCCATTATTACTTGAGCCCTAAGAACATTGGAATTTTTTCTCAAAGATCCACAGTTCTAAACGCAGATTATTGGATTCTAGTTGACACTAAGTACGAGAAGCTTGGATTCTTTTGGACCTAAAGATATTCTGAATCCTCGAAACCGAAGTATCATCCGTTCTCGGCTTCAGAAGTCTTAATCGACTGAGCACAGACTGGGCTAGTTAACCTTTCTCGGTGTCAATTGCTTGCTATCTCTATGGTCTCCTCCGTAGCAAGATTCTGGGTCAGCTCAAGGCTTGTGCGTACTGAGTATTGGATTTGAACAATTCTCGGATTATGATGAGCAAGGGTTTCTTGTTCATATTTCAAGAGTAGCAGGATCTTCTCCTTCACTAGCTAAGTCCAGCCACTCGTCCTGTCCTTCAGCAATCCTATTTCTCTCTCTGTATGTTATATTTTACCGACCTATCTCTGCTTCTCGTCCAACCCTTCTATATGGACTGCTATGCCCGTCTCCAATCCTGACATCACACGAGTGGTAGGACGAAAAGTGCAAAATCTCAATTTTCAACTATTTCAATTTAGTTCACATTGCACAATGAGTAAGTTTACTATAATCAGTAAATCAAGAGCAGAAGAACGATGTTGTACAGTATTCTGTTGGGTTTGACCGCTTTAGGAATACTGGCATTAACAGCTAATACCACTTACTCCTCCTGCAAGATTACAATCCCCGCCTCTATGTTGAAGGCGGTACACTTCGCAGACAAGTGCTGGAAGAAAAAGTGCAAAATTTCAACTTTGAAAGTCTTTCAACTTACCTTAGATTACAAAATGAATAGCTTTGCCATACTCAACTAATCAAGAGCATTCAAATGATATAGAATTTCATTTTTCCATTTTTGGCCTCCATTGAAGTTTTAGCGCTGTGATATATAACATACAGATGGCAGCATAAAGGCAGAGCTTGATGATACCGCTTCCTGGATATATAAAATTATAGCCCCCACCTCCATCTTGAAGGCGGTAGACGTCCTACACGAGTGCTGGACGAAATCCCACAAAATCTCACTTCTCGAATTCTGTCAAGGTTAGCTGTTAGCTTACCGTTGCCTCGCCTAATAGCCGAACACGAAATAGGGGATTAACTCGGAATAGACCGCGTAGAGAAAGCGGCCTAGGCTGATATTAATTATGTATTTAATTACGAGGCTTTGCCCTCAAACTTTCCTTTCCTCTTTCCTTAGTTTAGAATCGTCAATAGACCTGACTCTACATACCTCTCACAGAGCCTGATTCTAGTGCCGTGACAAATTCCTTCAATTGAACTTAGATTGCAAAATAAAGAGATTGCCATACTCAGCAAAGCGGGAGTAGAAGAATGGTGTGCTATTTTATTTTGCCGATTTTGACGGCTGTTATATTAATTAGTGTTAAGCTATATTGCAGCGCGCGGGTATAGTGGGTGGCAGAATGAAGTCCTTCCTTTGCAAAGGAGCTGATTGGCCTATGTTGGCAAGTCAGCAAAGGCCTGCCACTCATCTGACCCTACCTGGCTGAACAAGCTCCTGAGGCTGATCTTAGAGAGTGAACGAACCTTGTCACTCGTGTAGTGGATTTGTTTCTGTACAAAGAATCTGATTGTATAGAGCAGATAGTTACGTGATTGCGGATGGTTGTGGTCAGAAGGGAAAATTGTCTGAATTTTTCTACGTAAGGACCAACTGAGTATATATAGTAATAATCCTAGTTGGCAAAACTCAGGAAAACATATATTCGCTACCCGAAAGGGGTAGTGCTTGCGAGAAACTAAAATAAGGGGTAAAAATGCCGTATCGGCACTGAAGTATCCGACAGATTGGCTCGTATTAGAAAATAGACAGTATTCTGCCACTCACGTTACCTTGCTACAGAGCTAAAATATCTCGCTACAACCTTGGAAAATGCCGAGCCACTCATTATATCCATATCATCTCATTCCGGCCCATCCCTCTTAAATCCCCACGAACATCCACTCCTTACTCACGCCCACCATCCTCAAGCTCATCTCCCACAACCTCTCCTTCGCCTCCCTATCAAACGCAAACCCAGCATACCCACCGCTCATAATATCATCCCCAACCGCCTCCCTCCCCTCACCACAATCCTCCAAATACTCCCCCCCTTTACCCTCCCACACCTTACCCACTGCACCCCAAGCAGTAGTCGCTGCACCTTGCTCCGCACTCTTCAAAATATGCTTCACCTTCTCTAAAGTCTTCTGCATTTGTTCCGGGTCATCGTATCTCTGTGCTCTACTCCTGATCGCCCCAGGGCTGATACTCAATCCATGGACTCCTTGCTTGCCATAGAGACGCTCGATCTGGTTTGCCATGAGGATATTAGCGGTCTTGGACTGTGCGTAGCCAATTGCCGGGGTATAGATCCCCTCGAGATTGGGGTTAGAGAAATTGATTGGTGAGCGACGGTGAGCGCCAGAAGTTACGGTTAGCACACGGGAGTTGAATGATGGTGTGGAGGAGGAGAGGAGGGCTGGGAGGAGGAGTTGGAAGAGCAGGAAGTGGCTGAGGTGGTTGGTGCCGAACTGAGTCTCAAATCCATCCTTAGTCTTCCCCTCGGGAGGGTTTCGAATGCCTATCATACAAATCAATGTACTTTGTCATTTTCAAAAGTTTTTGTGGATGAAAATAGAAAGAAGAGAGAGGCTCACCAGCGTTGCAAACCAAGACATTGAGTTTATTGGACTTCTTGAGGAACTCCTCCACCCCCTTTCTTACACTCCCCAAATCCCCCAACTCCATCTCCAACAACTCCAACTTTCCCTTTCCAGCACTCATCCCCAGGATTTCGTTCCGGACTTCTTTCCCTCTCACCATATCTCTAACCTGCATAAAAACATGGGCACCGGTAGCGTGCAGCGCTCTCACTGTCTCGATACCGATTCCAGACGAGGAACCAGTGACTAGCATCACTTTATCGCTCATCTTATTGACGAGTCCCTCGTCGGCGATGATCTGGAGAGCGGTGGGGCGGGAGTCGCCTTCGCCTTGTGGGTTCGAGTGAGCGGAGAGGTAGGGATGTGTTGGATCTGATGCCATTTGAGGGTTTCTTGATTGATTCTTTTATGGAAAGTTGAAGAGCAGATCGCAAGTAGATCACTGGAATAAGATAAGTGTAACTGTAGGAGGTGCTGAAGAGCTTGGTTCAATGATCCAATTTCAAAATCACAAAGAACGCTCTTAAGGTATATATATTGAGAAACTAAACAACAGGGGATCCTTCATCGGTCATCGAACTTGCGTCTCCCGACATTGAGATTATTAAATCCGGGGTAGTGGTCTCACTTGAGATGTGGTGTTGATGGAACGCGAAGTCGGATTTAACGGTTTTTGCAGGTCGGAGGAGTTTCGACTCGCCGATTCGAGGGCAGTGGCTAGGTAGTCCTCCAAGCTACTGAAGCATGGGCTGAACTCAATTGAAGAGCCGCTCTGTTGGGTATGACTGTACCTAGTCCAAGCTGCTGGCTGTCAAAGCCTGGAAGTCGACCTAAACTGATTTGGTCCACCTCCTGAGGCAATGATGTGGCAACAGGCCACGAGGCTTCTTTTCACATATTCACAAAGATCAGCAGCCCAGAGAATGCTAAAGGATCGCTCTTTTGTTTGCTCATATAATAACACATAGCCAATGCCTGATGTCTGCTAATCTACAACCCAGCTCAGTGAAATCACTTCTGCGCTCACGAAAAGCAAGCCAAGCCGAGCAAGAACTCATTTCTATTCTTTCCCAGCCAACCCACTGAACACAAATCCCAAAAAGTAACCCGCCAACCACCCAGCCAAGGCCCGCCAGCAAAAGCAAAGAAAAGAGCAAAACATCGTAAGCTTCATATCCCTGCAAAGCTTGCGCACAACCTTCATCTTTTGTGGCTCGAGGCCGTGACGTGTATCAATCAGACTGGTTCTAAGTTATATATCCCGCTCCAGACCGAAAGAACAATAAATAGACTGCAAAAGGAACGCAAGCAGGAAAATGAAGACACGGGTTTTTGTGTGGTGCTGTAGACCTGCGTGTATGATGCTATGCTCTGGAAACGCCAAAAGGAATCGAAACCGACGGCGGAGAGGACGTGGAAATATACAGGGTATCGGACACATTCGTGGAAATTTAGAAAAGGAAGTTGTGGTCTGTGGAGATGTCGCGGATGGAGGCAAGGAAAAAGTATCGTTATGGTATGACTTGTATGAACGTGGTCCAGGTGAAGGAATTTACTGGGCGGCAGTCCACATCTCGTTCATTCTTGGCTTGATGTCGTATCCATCAGGCTCGGTGCTCTGTGGTCTCCTAATGTTGGAGTTTGGATAGTACAGGTGCTGGTTCATGGCTGCTCCAGATCCGTACGGGTCAGGGTCAGGGTAAACGTAACCATTGCTTTGCGAAGGCGATGGCATGCTGTGTGATGGTGATTGCCAACCGACACTGCTCATATGAGGGCTACCGCTCGCACTTCCAGGTTGACGCTGTTCCATGTTCGCAGGAGGCTCAAGGATCGATGGTGGACCATAGCCTGTAGGATGAGAGGTTGGTCGCATGCCGTTGGAGAAAGAGGCAGTGGTGGGAGGAGCCTGATTTGGGACGTGATATTCGCCACGAAGATGGCCCGGCAAGGGGCTATTGTTCATGTACTGATACTCAGCTGGGTGGCGAGGCATGTTGTTCATCGGAGCAAGCTCTGAGTTTGGAGATGCCGACATGTTTCGCTGACCTGGGGATGGTGTTGACATTGGAGATCCATTGTTGGAGTATTGCTCTCCATCGGATCGTTGTCGTCCACCTCGTTGGCTTCCTCCTCGAGTAGCCAGAGCTGCTGCTGTAGCTGCTGCTGCTTCTTCAACAGTTCCAGTGTGATGGTTTTGGTGGCGAGTTAATGTTGTTCGTCGGGTGAAAGTCTTCTGGCAGTCTGCGTACGGGCACTTGTAGGGTCTCTTGCCAGAATGGATTCTGCGATGTCGGGCAAGAGAGCTAGAATCACTGAATGGCTTTGACATGTCAGCTTGGAAACAACATAAAAAAACAACGTGATTTACCTTTCCACATCTCTCACACATATGTGGCTTCTCGCCAGTGTGTACTCGCATGTGAACGGTCAAAGCGGAGCGCTGAATGAACTGCTTGCCACAACCAGGATGCTCACAAACATGGGGCCGAATTCCGCTGTGTATCCGCTCTGTACGCATGTTAGATTCGAAAGCTGAACAGCAAACTCCGATTTACATACCGTGTCGGGCGAGGTCACTTCGTCGCGCAAATCCTTTGCCACACGTGCTACAGGGAAATGCCTTAGGAGCGCCACCCTCTCCTGACTGTCGTCCACCTCGACCATTCTCCTGCTGCATCATGCCATTATCGAAGGTGGTGTCTGGTCGATAAGGTTGCTGTAGCATTGGTAATGGGCTTTGCATAGCTGTTGGAGAAGGATAGCGCATAGTGGTGGGTGCACCGTTCATGCCATTCATCTGTCCATATCTGGGAGCAGAATATCGCGAGTGTTCTGAGTCGTGAGGCGAACCTCCTCGCTCTGAGCCGGTATCAGACATAGGGATACTATTTGCTTGTGAGATTGAGTGGAGAAGATGAAGATCTTGTGCTGATCCATTCGGTACTGCGGCTGCTGCTGACGAGGGTTTCGCGCCTTTATTGTGGACGATCTGCTTGAGGTCCATGGTGGATTAGAGGTATGCGGAACGCCTCGATGGGAACAGAGGTAGGGAGCGAATTATAGAGTTTGTTGACGCTTGGATCAGGCGTTCGTCCAACAGTCCAAGTCTGTGGAAATCTGGTACTCTGGCTCGAATTTTGCGGTATGTCTCGGAGAGATGCCTTCGGAAGGCTATCTGCAGTGGTCAATTTGGTGTCTACTCGCCAGAATTGTCAGGATCAAACACGGCGCAGTTTTCGCCTGATCACCGCGTCGTGAATAACGTGATCAAGGCTGAATGAAAACGTTGATGAGCTCAAAATCGACGAGGTTGAGGTCAACAGTGATGACGATTTCCTCCGTGTCGTAATTCTGAGGTTGGAGAAGGGTCAGCCTTGGAGAACTAAAACGCACAGGTCGCAAGAAGTTCCTCGACTGATCGGCACCATCGCTAGGACAACATACACACCGCCAATTCGTGGGCCGGGGAAAGGGGAATCAGGGCAAAAAGGCAAAAAGGCAAAAAGTTGAAAATGGAGGGAGTGTGTAAACATGCATGAATCCGAACGTGCTCACCTTGTCAGTCAAGACCAAATGGGGCGTTAGGCTGACCTTACGCTTCAATTTCACAACCTCAAGATATCCGCCAATGCGGATGCTGGAATCGCGGGGGGGGGGAATACTGTCAGAAAACGCACGGGCAACCGAGCTGCCGGTTAAAATTGGGCGCTGTTTTCTTGAGCTACTCTGAAACCCTGGGTCTTTCAAACTCTTGTTCGCCCAAAGCGTGCGATGGGGCCGAGTCTTATGTCGGGGATCCGAGGTAGGATACGTGTTGGATTTGATCCTATGGGAACACCTAGTAGACGGTCCCTTTTCAATCTTTGGGAGAAACGACCAAATGTGTAACCGATATCTTCCGCCTCTTTGTCCGTATCCTAATCTTGCTTGATGGAGAACTACAAAGTGCGCAGTGCGTTGTATTGTCTCGGGCACAAGCCAGAGGTTCGTCCGATAGATGATATGTCGCAATGGCAGACTAGATAGACCCGTCGCAATACCAGCCAACAAAGACTTGATGCTGGATCGTGTGTCTGATTCTCTTGCTGAAAATGCTGTGGTGTATTCGCGGCCACGAAATCCTTGACGTAGAAATGCAGGTTTAGCTTCCTTCCCAAGCGCGCAGTCGTGAATGTCCCAACTGGTTTGAGATCTTTGTAGAAAGATTTCGGGCGGTAAATCGTATGTCCGGCAGAGTTATGCGGCGTAGAGAAGTTGTGTCGGTCGGTGTTCGACTTCAGGAGATGTTTTGTAAAGCAGTGGAGACGGTCGACTGCGCAGTGCAGTGGCAGTTCGGTACTCGAGGCCGCTAATGAAAGCTGGTAACTAGTTAGCACTTTCTTTCTCTGCCTCGAAATACACCTTGATGGATGATGACTTGCAGTGAAGATGGGCGATCTGCCGTTCCCAGCAGGGCTTGACGTTTGGAAGAGGTTTGGTTTTGGGGTGACACCAAGTGGAAGGAAGGAAGCCTCGGAACGCAATCTTGCAAGTGGAAACCTTCCGCGGAGGATACGTTAGGTTCTAGAGAATCGCGAAGTGCTCGTGGAGTATTCGGTGCTAGAAGTTTTGATGGAATTTCTACAGAAATGCATCTGAGCTTCTTATGTCGGCGTGGGGAAGGAGAGGAAGGAACGTGTATGTTTTTGTGAAGGCGAGTTCATTTATTATTCCTTTTCTTCGGCGGGATGTCCTCGCTTGGGCGAACGTTGCAGATTGAGGGATGGACTCCTTGCAAGCGTGCCGGCGAGTAGTGGCGCTACAATTCGTGGTTTCTTTGCGGCTGTATTGTATGCTGCCTGAGTTTTTTTGGTCGCGGAGTATTCAAGTGCAAGAAGAATAGGCGTCGGAGGTGTGGACGTGTGGGACTCCCGAATTTCGGATCGATTCTCTCATCATTGGCAGGCATCTCCTTTTAATCCTCACTCTGCTGATTTACGGTACTGAGTGGGTGGGCCGCATTGACTCAGCCAGGGAATGCATTCATTCCTTCTAGAAACCTTCTAGAATAATAAATTAAGTAACAGGCGGCATGAATAGGGAGTGGTCGCTGCTTAGGGGGTGGGCCCCTGCCACCCTGTCACAGTCAATGACTTCTGAGAGACTTAGGCCGCTCTGGGAAGCTCTCTAGGACTAAATAAGCACCATGAAGGTTAGGTTGAAACCATTCTTCCTCATGCTCAGCCACTACCACGTTTGAAGCAAACACCATGGTACAACCTGAGGATTTACCGTTTCTAGTGGCATCAGTCGAGTCGGCCCCTCTGTACATCCTGGAGAATGTTTCAAAAAGAAAGCTGGCGACTTATGGCGAGCCAATTACTTGTCCGAGGTAAAATGAGAAATAGTAGACAGGAAAACGTGACGGTAAACTTGGATATTTCAATATATTTCTTGTACCAAATATACTTTGCGTCTGCCCCTTTTGAAATTCTGTACGTAGCCTAGACTTGTTTCGTTAGAATTGGACATCTTTATTCGTCCTAAAGACCTTCTTTAAGTTTGAATATCTCATGTTCTAAAAGTATCTTGGATAGTATGTATATTCTGTTTAGTGCCTCTTTTTCTGTCCGCTGCGAGGGGACGTTGACAGAAGTTCCCCAGACGCAGGAAAGCCACAGTCGAGTCAAGGCTCGAGTCTAGCAAAGCACTGTGCATCAGGAACAACGCTACCCATGCATAAAAAAGTTCCGGCAGCATCTCCTTCCAATGGCCTTCCAGGACAGACTTTTGGGACACGGAACACCTAGAAGTCTGCTTACAACCTTCTGTGCTCTGCTCGCGGAGCCCATCCGAGGTGGCGGTGTGCAAAGCGCCCCATGCTTGTGAGTGATGGACTTCTCGGACCGAACAACTGATGACAGGTCATGATGAAGCATACTACCCCAGTGCCTTTTACTTGTTAAATGTGAAGTGATTATGGCCGTGTATTCAAGGGTAAGCAAACCAATCACCTGTCTCAAATATCACCTCTTTTACCTGTGTTTGGTTAAATACTGGCCAGTGCTCATTAACATTTACTGTAATAGGGCCTGTACAAAGTATTCTGTGCAGCGCTCGCGGTCGCTCCGCTGACTTGTCAGGGGTCTGAGGCGATGAAACATGCTGTTTAACTTCTGGTGTCCCTGGTGAACGGATGTGTGGACATAGCGCCAAAGAACGCGAATGCCCTCATTTTTGTAGTAGAACAGTGAACTCCGAGTTGCCCCTACTGGAATTACATCAACTGCAGGGAAAGTTTGTCTATTCGTATCTTGGGAGTCGATTAGTATGCGGTGGGAGGCTTCGGAGAAAAGCTACTTGAAAATGTCTAGGGCTTGAATTGGTACCTTGCGGTGGGCTTCACAAAGAGTAGCGTCTGAGGGACGGCACAGACACTGAGGGATCAGGCGTCAGCGTGACACAAAATGGTGTTTGGATCGTGATCCGACTCGTGCAGAAACTGCAAAGACGACCCTATCATGGGAGTGATCACCAAGAGGTTGGGGATTCAAAGTCAGAAGAAGTTAGGGCTTTGTACAATTTCTGCAGGTTGACGAGGCTTGGGCTATTGTCCCTAGTATCGCGGCCGCCAAGTGGGCTGCCATGTGTGAAGGTCCGTGCCAAAGTAGCATATCAGGTCATGCCTTGGACTGAGCGACGTCTGAATCTCGTTTTCATCTATGGCGCTTAAGGTGACGAGGCTTTGTTGGCGCTTGAAAGGATCTGGCAGTCCACTCAGCATTCACGAGATAGGAACCTCGACACCATTGGGGAGAACAATTGTGCTTTCCTCCTTGTTTGCGGTAGCAAATAACACCGAAGGGTTCTTTCTTTTTCACTCTGAATACGAAGGTGCGGAAGTGACCTCGTCCAGGCCAAATTACCAGCAACGTTCTCGCATATTCATTTCATACCATGCGAAGCTCCAACATGGGGTCCTTGCTCCTCCGTCAGATCTTCTGGAATTTTAGAATGCATTCCATAGAATAACGACCTTTCCACACGTTTGGTGATGTTCGAGCATGGGCTCATCAAAAATAAGCCCAAGTAGACGGTCAAATGCTAGCTCTTCAGGTTTGCTTTTTTACTCTGATTGATAACGACTCAGGCAGTGCGAGTACCACGCGGGCCAAAGTCAAGCGCCACGGGTGACTAGGAATTAAAGTACCTATTATCTGTAACTCAACTTTCTCGCACTCCCGCTTTGCTTCCCGTAGTATTATTGAAGGCGATCGAAATCTTGTAATTTTGATTTGATGGATATCTTAAGCAGTAGCCACCACATTTCTGAATACTGGAGGTCGCGAGCCCGCACCTTCAGGTGTCACCATCCACTCCACTGCCCGCACCGCTCTTCCATCCACCATGCGCCTCTTGGCTTCTTCTCCGGTCTAATCGAGACTTTCGCCGACCCAGAGAACTGAGAACTCATTAAACCCAAGTCCTAGTTTACTTCGTCAAACCCAGCCGGGGAGGAAGCCGTGAAGACGACATATGACTCGTGATTGAAATCGCCAACTAGACTCCACAAGGTGGAGCGCCACAAGCTCTGTTACCTCGTCGGCACTGATTCATGTCAACTCCCATACTGCCACTCGTATTATCATCGCCAATAAATATCAATCAGGGTCTCTCCTGACTCCTGGAACTTCGGAAGAGATTCCAGAAAAGCTTTAGTAGGTGAATTAGTACAAAAAAGCGGTACTAAACATACATATCTCGAGATGTGCCTGGTGCATTGATGCAAAAGATATTTAGAATCTTGAACCCTTGCCTCATAGGTCTTGATCTCACTCTGTAAATCTTAGTCACTGCATCTCTCATTTTAGACTGTCTTCCCCTTGACAATATCTCATGGTTCTTAAGGTTTATTAAACCGAAGGGTGGTCTATCTACTGCCACTTTTGTCGCGAGCGCGGGATTCAAATTCCCCTGGAAGGTGGCCCGTGTCATCGCCCGTGTGGCAGGACTCAAAGTGGAAGGAGAGCAGAAGGAAATACCCTTCTCGAAGCCTTCTCGAAGCAGCATGATTGTTTCAGTTGCACAACACTGGGATGGCATGGACAACGGCAACGTCGATGCGCTCAGCTCTCCTTCGTCATATCTTAGTCTTAAGAAACATCTATTAGCATCATCATGCTGCTGTGTTATCACCCGACGGACAATTTCGGGCCTGCTGAAAACGACGAACGAGTCCGTAATTTCTACCTTATTAGACAAACTCAACAATGCTTCCTCCTTTGGAGCGGCTCTCCTGAAGAGCCGGTCCCGGATACGTTGAGTTTCGATAATGCTCTGCCATCTCGGATGCTTGCACGACTGCTTTCCGGAGTCCGCCTCACGTATTAGCAGCGGCATGTACTCCAGATCGGGATATCTGTCTAATTTGCTGAACCGCCATTTTGGGGCAAACAATAGCCGCCAGCCTCTACTGGTAGTTACAGGGTTTTTTTGGCATACGATACTTCATGAACTCATGGCCAAGTCACTCCAGCATCAGTGCAACGTGCTCACATCTCTCAATGCCTTGGTAACTTTGATGTCGTCCTTGCAAGGATCGAGGTTTCTTCTGGCAATGCACTTCAGAAATTCGCGGCACGACCATGATCCTTGTGTTGTTTCACTGCTCCGCCGAGGCCGTTTCGTCCACCATGAGATCTGATATTATTCGGAGACAACTTCATGACAGGTTTGCCTCCCCAGCCGGTCCTTTAGCGTACCTTAGTTTGTATTGTACACACCGCCGGGATCATATCCTCTTAGTCTGTAGAACAGCGAGGGAACGTGGCTCCACGTGGGAATCCCTATGAAAGTATGGTGTGAAGAACTAACGCCGGTTTAGAAACGTCCCAAACTGGCAGGAGTGAGGGCCTCTACGACGACTTATTATTGTCCCGTCCTCAACACAGCTGCCGCCAAGAACGTTGCATCGTCGCCCAGCGATGAAGCTACTCCCTATTAGATCAGCCCACTACTCATGAGCCATTTGGCCCGTTACTACAGATCTTCAAACGGGTAGGCGGGTTCATCTTGAAGATCTAGCATCCAATTTGGAAGACACGGTCTCATGGTTCCACATTTTGGTACCGTGCAATCCTTCCAGAAATGTCATGGAAGAGTAGGAAAATTAAGATACCCACCCAGCCACCCACACCATCCATGAGGCTGACTAGGTCCTGACAACGAGCTTCCAGTCTTAGCATCTCGCGCACGATGGCAAAGTTAAAACTTCTGACTGCAGCATTGGGCATCAACACCACACCCCTCATGACTTGGTTTCAAAGCGATCCGAGTTGCCCCTGTGAGTTGCGTAGAAAGCTGTGGCTGAGTTCGTAGACGTTCGGGCATGGGCTCGCATGGCTCGCATGGCAATCCAGCCGTCTCCGAGATGGAAATCTTTCACTACTCCAGCGCCACTTTCCTGACAACAACGCCATCATCGAACTCGTTCTTCGTCCAACACCGAGGCACTACTCATGCCACATGGAAGATCCCGTCCACCAACTCGATTGCCCGTTAGAGTAACTAAACAACGTGGGTCACCGCTGCAGGTCATGAAGTCATTTGCCGATGCTATAATTTCCCGAAGCCTCGTATCTCCAGACTACTTCGTACTCTGCATTCCCTCAGAGTGGGCTAATCCCGGGACCACGCTCCTCCGTACTTGAGGCATTTCCCTCGAGATAGTCAAGTCTCTGAACGGCAGCCATTCGGCCATCCCAATTTCAAAACTCATGGGCCAAGTCTTCTTCTCCAGATCAGGTGCTGTTTGTACTACTGTTTTACCTCTCTGGCGTCTTCCCCTCATTCAACGCATGGTCCTTCCCTGTTCCTCGTGCAGGAGCGCCACAATTGTCGTTGCACGTGCCCTGTACCCCTCGTATCCGCAAATACTTCGATGGTTTGATCGCGATCCTCCTCCTGTACTGGCCACTATGAGGCGTCGGCTTAGCCTTGTTGCATTGTTTCTCCTCTGGCAGTTGCTGAGGCAGCCAGCGTCGATCATCTCATTCATTTCCATAGGGCGCGAGACAGGGCTGCACTATAGGCCCGATCACCCCCGGTGATTCTACGAGGCTTGAAACAAGGCTGTTGGTGGAGAGAGCTGGGCGAGCAATGATGCTGAGGACTACGGGCCAGTGGAGCTGAAGTAGCAATTAAAGGTGAAAGCTACTCCACCGGAGCCTACCTTTGAGATCTCAAGTCCGTCAAAATTCCTTTGTTATCAGGTGAGCACATCTATTGCCTTCGCCCCAAACAACTACCTCAGTGTGAGAAGTTACGGCTAGATACCTAGACTGCCTAAATGTTGAGCAGCTCGGAATAAAATTGGTGAGGAAGCCTGAGAATAGGAAGACACTGGACTCTTCCTTTACGCTGAAGCATGACTGTTTTCTTCCATCAAATTAACAAGAGAGAGAGAGAGAGAGAGAGAGAGAGCTACTGCAATGCAATGCTTTGATTATGTTCCATTCGACCCTCTTAAAACTTCACTGGATGATGGTTCGCACTAGGGGATGTTGGCTGTCTATCTAGCAGAAGCTGGCTAGAGGTTGGATTTAAAAATATTTTTTCGACCTTCAAAGATGTCATGGCAAGCTAATTGTTTAATCAAAATTATATTTGACTCTAATTGTAGCCTTTTGATTAATACACTTCCTCATTCTAGAAATTCGTCTTCGGCATTTGAGTGAGTGTGTGTTCAACGAGATGCTTCTTCGATTTGATTGTATGTGGATCCAGAACGACAGGCCATCGTCTTTGTCAATGACAAATCTCAAAAACAATGCCTTCCCGATCCTGCCATGCTTCTTTCCTCCGCCATTGGCTGCGGTGTCTCTACGTGTGTTGTTACCTTTCCGTCCACGCATGCTGAAAGCTCCCAATCTCTTGTTCCCGAACCGTCCCTTCTCGGCAATGCTCAGTCTTAGATTCTGTCTCGGACTTCTTTGGAATCATCATGAACGTAGGGCGAGAATCTTCAGAGAGACTCTTTGATAAACTAGCTGGTGCTTGCCTGGTCTTCAGATCTCTTTTATCGCCTGTAACGTCGCCACCTTTGCTTGTGGGATCCATCTTGTCCAGTAATACCGTTTAATTTCCTCTCTAACAGCATCGTTACGTTTATCACGGATGGTGTCCGTGATGAGGATGAATATATCAACGAGGAAGTCAATGGCCGTGAAAGCAAAGAGTCATCGAAGTTGTCCAATGCGGTGGAAGATAGTTGCCTTTGTTCCATTGCCTCGTTTGCTAATGCCGGATAGGTGTTTTGCCATTGTAGTGGCAGTGGCTCTTTTTTGCCTTAAGAGCATCTTTGCCTAATGCTCAGCAGTTATCTCTTCTGCTCCTCTGACTCTAGCTGCTTGAGCTTTCGGATCCTCTCATAGTTCTTCCATGCCGGTTCGTCAGCTCCCTGAGACTCTTGTCCTCGATGCCGAGCTCCTTCATCATGGCTTGTTAGTTGGCAGGCTGTTGGTGCTGAGCCAGTGGAGGATGTGGTCCTCTTGCGTTGACTTGAGTTCCGAAGTTGGCTGCATAATTGTTGTATGTCTTCGAGTTGCTTGCTATGCTATTTTTGAAACCTTCAGGTACCCGTAATAGATTTGTTGTTCCTCCCATGCCAATCGTTTTCGGGGAGCAGCCACGAAGCCCGTACTCGAGAACGCATCGTTTCCCTTTGCCCACGAGATAAACTTTTCTTGGTTGATCGTGATTGTTCTGGCGGGAAGACGCCTGTAAAATGGACGGAAAACCTACACGGCCAATACTGTATCGGTTCGAAAGTTCTCTCTCACAATCTCTTGTGGCTGAAGGTCCACCGAAACCTCGAAGGCTCTCCTTCTGGCTTGAAGGGATGCCGATATTGCCGACTGTTTTTCGGGGACGCTTTGTTGCCCCGTGTGGTACTACTGAGTCGTGGTGAGCTGGTGAAGTTGTCACCAAGCTTCCTGTCTCGTAGCTCTGATTGACACTTCATTCTGCGAGGAAATCTGTCTTGGACAGTTGCCAACACATCTGTGGCTCACTTTCGAAAAGCAGGCTAAATCTCAAGTTATCTAAGTCTTGATATGAATTTTGATTGCATGTATAGGTGGACGGACGAGAAGTTCGAGGACAGAGTCTCGGGTATTTCCCAAAGTAAAGGTATATGTGGAGGTATATTGAGCCAAAGCTTTTGACTTAGTCCTGGTGACATTTTTATAGAGTATCTTTTGTAGAATACACAAAGTCTTGTGGTTTTCATCGTCTGATATTCCATGCAACAGAAGTCTTTGCCTGGAATCTTCCAGTGATATATACCATTCATTTACTTCACCTTTGACAAAGTTCCAGCGAATGTTTGTCTCTGATATTGATTAGTCTCTCTCCTTCTCATCAATCAATTGCTCTTCTAAAACCAAGACCTCTCCTGTTCTTGTGCTGTGCTAACCAATCCCCAAATTACAACAAACACAAGATACCCAAATGTGATCGCAGAAATAGAGCCTAGAAACCAAGTTTGGTATCCAAGATTCATGAAAATCGAGATCTTCCCGATCTACTACTTTCGCATATTTCAACAACACAGAGAGAGAACGAAGATCAAACATGTTGGAAGAACAAGCTTGCTGTAGCAGACAAGCCTCTTCTGGTTTCACAGCAAACCTCAGAACTCTCAAGTTTGCGGATACGATTTCGAGGTGCGTATTATTTCAGGAAGAATAGCATCCAAGTCTTTGGTCACAGCCGTTTCCTTACTGAGTTTAAATACGTTCCTTTAACCTTGACTTTCAACTTGACTGACCATCCTCTCAAGCTAGCATCAAAATGAATCTCCACAAACCAGCCGTCTTTTTCGCCATCCTCGCTCTCTTCACCAACTTCGCTCCAACCTTGGCCCACCCAGCTGACTCTCACTCCATCCACCATACCTCTAGCAGCATCTTCCCTCGAGCCAAGACCTACTACTGCGTCCCCTCCAACGTTTCACTATCGGCTACCTGATATGCACATTCACCTCGCTCATCTCGCCCTCCAACACCGCGCATCTCTGGCTTTTCGACTCCAACTACAACATCATCGGCGAAGCTCAAAACGTTGACGTCTTCGGCAAAGATGAGAACGGAGATCAGTTGTATGATCTGGATAGCGAGAAATGATATGTGGTGGTGGTGGACTTGAAGGGAGGAGTGGGTCCAGTTAGTATTCAGTATGCGGGAAAGGGATGGGGTGGCAATGATGGTGATTGTTGGAGGGATGCGGATGGATGGTATGTGTGTAGTTTTAAGTTTGATTGTTAGTGGTGACAAGGGAAGGGGAAATCGAAGCCGATGTGAGACAGAGGATGTTTGATGGAAGGAAGCGAGCGTGGGAAAGCGTTACTTGATGGAAATGGTATTACGAGTATTGGTCGCTCTCCGGGAACTTGGAACCCACGATTCAGGTAGGGCTGCGATGATCTCAGTTGTCGTCTCAGATCTATTGCTCTTGATAGTCTTTCAAGCGCTGCTCTCTACCGCAGCGCACGTTGCTTTCCAGACCAAGAATTATCTTCTGAAAAAGTCCATGATACCCGAGATTTCTTTGTGTTACTTTCGCTCTCTTTGGCGAAGTCAAGCTTGTACAACACTCGGCTCCGGATCACTTGCAGCAACCCCCTGGATACAGCAGGTACCCGCTGCCATCGGAACGTGGCAAACATAATTCTTATATGATAGCCGTTCACCTGAAGTTCCATGCCAGCATAGATCCAATATGATTTCAGTCTCTGTTTTGATTATGTTAGAGTTGGTGATGATTTGTTGTTTCCTTGTCTAGATGGCAAGGGTTATACTGATATAGGACCTTCCTGACTGAGAAATTTTCAGGAAGCAATGTATTATCTACTATATCCCTCTTCAATTCTAGAAAGTAACTCTGCTCTAGCACGCTATGGCACCCAAAAGGATGCTGAGATGGTCCACGGGAGAACGCAACTTGGACGCTGAGTTTTGGTTATATGTTTCACACATTCTGGTTAACTCTGAGGCGCTTACAACACCTGTGAGAATTTCAGTTCTCAAGACAGAAAGAAAGATCTACTTTCACATGCCAGTGAAGTGCTATACTTCATCAAGGTATGTAAACTTCACATCCCTTACCCTTCGTCCCCTACCTTCATGACGTCGTCCTCCTCAAGTCTTCAAGTCAATTTCACCTTAACACTTCTTCCTCCTTCCTCCTCACTTCATCACCTCGTCTTTCGATCTTCACATCCTCCTCACATCACCACGTCTTCACAAATTCTCTTCAATCACCAGCTCGAGAGTATCATCTGACTCGAACATCTAGCACGATGGATCTATATAAGATGGATCGCTTCCTCCTCCTCTTCTTCGCAGCATTCGCTCTCCTCATTGGAAGCACCTTCGCAGCTTGCGGTCTTCCAGTCTGCCCTCCAGGTGGACCTTACTGCAGCCCGCCAAATACGTTCATCCAGTTCAAGTCTCAGAGCACATTCACGCTTTCCTACCTATTCAACGGTAACGACACGAACCATGTCGATCTGTACCTTTACGACCCGAACTGCACCGAGATTGGCAACCTGAAGGGACTGACTGTTGGCAACCGAGTTGACTTCGTTACTCAGTAAGTGAAAGCTAGCAATTGAGAACTAGCTAATGCTAATGTTCGCTACAGGCTGAACGATCTCATCTCAATCGCCTTCCCGATCGGTGAACACCACCCACAGTTCTGGTACGGAAAGAAGGGATGGTATCCGAAGGATTGGAGCTCTACTTGCTACGCTACTGGCGATTCTTTCGCTTGCGAATACCCGTTCAATATCCTCACTTCGTCGCTGCCGAAGCGGGCAACGGAGCAGGAGATGGGCAGCTGGGGATGTCCGGTAGTTGGTGGTAATATTACGGCGGATAATGGTGGAGCACGGCAGGTGGGATTTTAATCAATACTGCAGATGGTAGCACTACTGGCAAGACTGAAGGGTTGGTTGGACCCGCGAGGTCAGCGATAACAAAGGGACCAGGCAAAGGAATCAGACGCGCAATATAACAAGTGGTGAAAATGTCTAATTCCAAACGTGACTAGCACCCTATAGCGTCCTAGATACTGAAGTCTGTAAGATACTTAAGTTTGTGAGATACTCAAGCCTGTGAGACACTTTATCAAGTGAAGCTAAGCAAAAAGCTTCTGCGACTTGAGAAATTGCAAGCGAGATCAAATCAACACCATAAAACAACCTGTGCCCTGCTCGGATATAGAGCTTGTTACTAGTTCCCAGAAAATGCAGAAAGGAAAGAGCATGGAAACGACCACTTTCCATTTGAAACTGCTTCCCTCGACTCCAAATAATGCACACTCATGGCGACAGAATACCGTAAAATGAGAGCCACCAACTCTTAAGCCTTTGATCCCTCCGCAGCCTTGATCTTTTCAAAGAGTCTCACAAAGACTCCTGGGTCCTGAGCACCCCCCACTTCATATTTCCCTTGCAAGGTAAAGTTGGGCACACCACTGATCTGGTTCATTTGTGCCTCCTCAACTTCCTTGTCAACTGCTGGTCCTCCCTTGTCACTTTGGAGCCAGTCCTTGATTTCGGCCTCATCCAATCCAGCCCTCACACCAGCCTTCAGCAGTTCCTCATGGCTTGTGATGTCGCCCTCTTGCTCAAAGTACAAGGAGAATAGCTCCTCCACTACTCTCGTTTGGACCGCAGGCGACTTAGACTTCCCGAGTTGAATCAATCGGTGGCTATCCCTTGTATTCCCCGTCTTGCCACCAAATTTGAAATTGATGCCGGTATCTTTGCCCACAGCTGCCAAACGCTCAAACATCATCGACGAGCGCTCCTCGCCGAACTTAGACTTGTAGTAGGCGGTCTTGTCGACTCCTGTTCAATCCGGTCAACGCAAGTCCTTAGGTTCCTCCAGCGCAGAGAAACTTGCCTGTCTTCGGCGCCCCAGGGTTCAAGTAGAACGGCATCCATGTCGTGGAAAAGGTATCATCTGATTGCGGATGCAGGTCCTTATACGCCTTAATCGCCTGCTCGAGCTTCTGCTTCCCCACATAACACCAGGGACACACAGTGTCGCTGACGATCTCGATGTCGAATTTCGTCATCCTGCGAGCTGTGGCTCTGAACATTCACTCACTGCTTTTCTTGTACTGGAGTGGCGAGAGT
>AYLM01002057.1:0-20643 GCA_001625345.1 Cairneyella variabilis
TTATCTAACTAAGAAAATTAATGAAAAATATCTGAAAAATTAAATAGAATGCAAATATTCGAAATATACTAAGAATTAATTATTAGGTACCTCTGTCACTAAAGATTGTTGTGTTATGAAGCCATTTTAAGGGTGAGTTTTAGTATAAAAAGGGGAATCCCGGATTAATAATGGCTAGTCCTGTATACGGTAGATTCCGCGGGCATAGTATACCCAATAGCCCCGCCCGTCTTTCGCAACCCAAAAAATACCATTAGTTAGAGAATCTTCAAGAAGAAGGGTGGTTGACAAGGGCTAGTCCCGCGCTACTCGTAAGCACCCCGTTCTTCCTCGCTTGACAGTGACTTTCGCTTCATTGGCCCGCCCTATCTGTGAGGCCACACTTGAAAACAACCTCCAATGCAGGATAAGGACGGCAAACTTAGCACCGGGCATGGTAATTTCGAAGCTGACGGATAGCGATTTCCCGATGTAGATCTAGTCCCGCATGGGTGGGAGATCAAGAGCACCGCGATGTCCCGCCTTAACGTCTTCTCACGTATCGTCTGCTTCTACATCCGAGCTTGTCATGATGTCGGCAGTCAAGCAACCAAGAGCCGCCCTGTTCATGAATCCGCCGCTCAAGTCGTCATCTTGCTATTGCAGACGCGATATGGCATCCGAGTAGCGATACTATACCGGCCGCTCCTCCCGGAGGCTTGTTGATCCGACCAAGAATCATAAGAGTTTAGTGCATCTCGAAGCTTCCAATGGTACACAAACACCAGCCAAACGATTGGCTTACAGAAACCTATGGTATGGGTTGCCAAATGATTAGCTTCAAGGGGAATGGGCTCTATAGGTGACATCGGGTCGGCAATCATCTGCATACCGGCAGCGCGCGTATTTATGCGCAAGAACAGATTGAAATTTTGAGAATCTCATGGAAGTTGTTTAATCGCATTAAGGTCATCAACGGATGGTGCATGGCATTCAGCGAAGGAAGTTGAAATCGAGATCTTGATGTTTCTGTCCCATATCTGGATATCCTCTGAACGCTGTGACCCGTGTTCACAGGCTTCGTCAACATCTTCGCCACTCTGATGGTTCTCAAAAACTTCGACTACTACTTCATGCCTTCTTAATATTCTGGGACATCTTTGAAGACATATTCATTACCTCGTGGACGCAAAGGTCGCACACTTGAGCAAATGGATACTGGCTTTGAAGCGCAGAGTCAGGACTGCGAGTATTGCGAAAGTTCTTGTTGCAAGGTCAACAGTAGAGGATGAAGAGTGATATGAGAGCAGTGATATGGTCAAAGTTTGATCTCATACCTCGTCCCCCACCAATGACCTGTTTCGTCGATTTCTTCTCAATGTAAATACTTTGGAATCAAATTCGACTCTGCGGAAAGCGTAACGCAAGCTGAGGCATTTTCACGTATGATCATCCAATAATCGGTTGGGAAGTTCTCATCCTGCAAGACGGCTCAGACTGCATATATCAGTTAGGACGAAGGTCTCTGCGACCCATTCAAGCCTTGTCAGAAAACCCTGGTAAGACGCCAAGCGAACCAGAAGATATCAAAGATGCAGCCTCAAACATATCAGTCCAAATAACCTCGGCTCGCAGGACGCAGAGACCCTTGAAGTCATCCTGCCACATTATTTCTTGATTAGCATTTCCTCACAAACCCAAGCCACGTGGTGCCCATTTTTTGGAACCCCCATTTTTCGAGTTAAATACCTAGAAGCTGAAAAAAATCCCAGTTGAAGCTCAGCGTTATCAAGGTTTTATTTTACAAGCAGCGGATTCTTCTCGTTATATTTTTCCAATTGATAGAGCACTAAGTACATAGCGACGATTATGGCTGCAGAGGCGAGCGAGCCTGTGAGGCCTGTCGAGCCTGTCGAGCCTGTCGAGCCTGTCGAGCCTGTCGAGCCTGTCGAGCCTGTGCCATCCGTTTCGCCCGCTTCTTCTTCCTTTTCACCAACCTTCAGCGCCGCCGCCACAAATGAAATTATACGATGCAGTGGCTGCAGAGAAATTGAGTGGTCCAGTCTTGAAGAATCTCCACAAAATAATCTGAACATGCCACTTCATGGATGGCCGCAGGTGGCACATTTGATGGCTACGAACCCAGAATATGCATCATTTCAACGCTTCCGTGATCTGAATGTCAAAAATCTGTTATATTATCAAGCTGAATTAGATGATTTGCGACACCAACTGCATCGAGCGGAATGGAATGATCATCTTAATGGCGAGTTTAAGGGCGCAAATGGTTTAAACTCCAACATTGCCAGTCTCGTGCGGTCTGGTGAGGCAGAGGAACAGAGGGCCAGCAAGCAATGGTCGATAGTCCAAAGGATTCGCCGTGTGCTCAAAGAATACAGTGAGTTGAGATTTTAACCGTGCTTCTACATGACATTAACCTTGTAAATAGATCAGGCATTGCTTCAGTTCTCTCAGATATCGGCCTTGCCGGATCCCGAGTCGTTCAATACAAGGACTTTGAAAAGATGGCTTCTTGATGCAGCGTGGCGAAATATTCGTGGGCCTGGCTCAACTTCGTGGGGAGATATCTACCAAAATCCTGAACATGAACCTGACCTCCTCTCCCAGATACTTGGGCTCTTCGGAAGTCTGATTTTCCTACAAAAAGACTCGAAAGACCACAAGTACGATCTTGTTGTCACCGATCCCTTAGGGTCCAAGATTGATCCTTTCACGAACTGGTTGTTCTCCAGATTTCTACCAGTTTGGGAAAGGCTTCGAGATCTTTGGAAACGGGCGAGATTCTTAAGACGCTGGTCTGCCAAAAACGATGAGGAGGCTCTGCCGAACGAACGCGGTTTACCGCGAGGCTACGCTGAAGCCAAGGATAAGGGCAATCCCTTCAAAAGGATTCGGAATATTTGGAAACGCGAGAAATCGGATAGACGCCGGTCTATCTTCAGCTTTTCGGAAGCTAAGCCTGTCGACCGAGATCTGGAAGCACAAAAACGATTCAAGCCTCCACCCCTCATCTCTTCCCTTGCGAAGTGGATTTCTTCTTTCTCCACTTTGCTCACATGCCTACTACCAGCAATCGCAATCACAATCCTGGCTCAGCTCGAGCACCTCAGGGATCTGCTACTTTGTCTCATTGGATTTACGGCACTATTCGCTATGGCTATACCGTACTTATCGACTGACAAACGTTCGAACATGGATATATTCCAGGCTTCTGCCATGTGAGCCTTGTGTAACTTCTAATTATGGAGCGTTGCTAAACGGTAGTGCAGTTTCTCAGCGGTTTTGGTCGTCTTCATTCCAGTTCGGCTCTCGTGACGGAAAGGTGCGCAGTATTTGGACGAGGCGAAAGAGTAAAGGCGGATGATGAGTACCACGGCTTATGAAGGTCTTAATTTTGCGGAATTGGAAGATTGAATGAGGTGATGCTGAGACGTGTTTGCAACTTCAGTTTCCTACGAGTAATTTCAGGGTCGCAAACGTCCAGCCAAGCGTAGGGTTGATACATTTTCGTCGTTTTGCTACTATCGACTCCTTGCTATGCTTTGCTTACGAAGTTCATGCTTGAATGAATCTCAATGTTTTGCTTCCTATAGATGACCGTGAAAAGCTTTTCAGTAGCAGAGCGTTTCACATGGAACAGAGTTGGAAATTGTAATACCTCTCTGTCCTGACGAGACAAATTGGCTCTCTTTTACTCAACCTTAGTTTGTAGAACGGCGACTTGAATTGACAGTAGAATAAAGTCCATACCTCAGCTCAACACAATTCAATGACTACTTTGGGGTAGTCCGCCCACCACTCGCCATTGTGTAGGTATTCTCCTATCTCCGCCCACCCAATACGCGCATACTCGTTGCTCGCCTTCGGGGTCTCCCTCAGTACGATATAGCCAACCGTATAGTAACTTTGCGAGCTGACCATAGGCTTACAAAATCCGATCAAGAAGCAAGGCAGGCGGTGAAATGAGACCGGTACCATCTCCGGACCATCGAAACACAGGCTCTCCCTATTTCGGCCGGTGCCGTGATCCCCGCAGAAGCGCGTGACAGGTGCATCCATCTCAGTGGGCTTGCCACTGAACGAGAGCTTCCGCAGCACACCCTTGAGGCGAATGCTGCAATTTGAAGGATTGGGACCTGACATGTTGAACGCGCCTTCCGCATTCTCTGTTTCCGCGATCCATTTCCAGGCGCTCATGCCAGTGTGTACAAATATCACTCCCATATTCGTAGAAGTCCAAGACCACGATGGCCCGATGGGAGTCTGCGGCGCGGGAACAGCAGGACCTGCCGCCAGCCAGCCTAGCCCGGGAAGCAGCTGCGAGAGCCAAAGCCCCGCGAACCATTCATCAGGGAAGAAGACTTGTACGCGGTCCACCAGACCTTGGAGAGCGATTAATTTGTCACTCGGGTAAGTGAATTTCATGATCGCGTAGCGGGACATGAGCCGGAACCACGCCCATCCTAAGACTTCGATTTTGGAGTACCTCAGTATGCTGCCAACATTCATGTGCACTTCTTTGGTGAGGTTCTCGTGCTGCATGGTAGTCTCTTCGATGTGAAGGCCAGAGGTCGGTACCTAACGGTCACAAACTCGGAATTAGCATGTACTTGTCTTACGAGCAAGTGTCTCTTCTTGAGTAGAGTTCAAGTTTCGAGCTCTGTTATCGGCTTGGAAAAATTAGGTTTCCTCTTCAAAAACAACTCACTCGGAAGCGCGCAACTCTGAACACTCCCAATAGAGCGCATCGCGCCCGAAATGGAGGATCCGGCCTGAGAGCGCGCGCTCTTGCATGGTCCAACCGCGTGTATAAAGAGGTGCCATAATGACAGCGTTCCACCACGTTGGTATACTTGGGTTAATCCAGACCTCTTTGGGTGCATCCTCAGTGCTTGAAGGATCGGACCAAGGCTCAAGCATGCAAGATCTCGCAAGGTAGCGCTCAGCTAGTCTCTCCGTCATGATACCCTCGCTGCTATCAGAAGTTCCCGTCGCGGCTATGGTAACCAAGGCATTTCATAGTATTGCCCCATACGAGGAGCTTCTTGGATCCAGTCTTCTTTGTTGTCGCTTTCAGGTTGAATTATGCAGACGGCGTCGACGAAGAGGAATCGCTCGCCTAAAGCCCGTGTAATAGTAATTGCGTCGCGAATGGTCTTTGGTAGCTCTCCCTCATCAATCTCGCGCCTCCTGGCATCGAAGTTGCTTCGAGTCGTCCGGGCTTCTGTGTTGCCTGCCCCCCAGCAATAGCTCAGAATAACATAAGCTGCGTGCAGAACCTTGGCAGACATGGTGTCAAGAACAGAATGCCTATCATCCCAGGAAGAGTGCGATGACTCGGCAGCTCGCTCCGTCTTCCTAGAGAGCCTCGCAACATGTCTAGGTGTATTCCACCGCGATCGAGGAACTTCCTATATTGATTATTATTGCCTCTTCCCATATGCAGCAACTCAATGTGGATTCAAACCCAGTACTTCTGCTCTGTATCTAGCTCGCAGTCTGCTCTCTCAAGGGCAGGTACATACAATCTGGGTTCTCTCCCACAGCACCAACGTCAATGACCCGCGTCGGAAGTGGCCGAACATCACGACGCCTCGGATACCTGATACTCCCCGTCTGAAGGTTGCAGCTCTGATGCGTAGTCTTGTCGTCTACAATCGGGCATGGCCTACAAGTATCTATCCACGGGCGAATCAGGTCGCGGACCATAACCTCAAGACTATCTGCCGGATTTCCTGCCCTTTCTCAGCAATAGAAAAACGCAGGCAAGAGAAGCCAACCTACCTTGAATGGCCATGATATCGGTTGCTAATTTGCCGTTGAGATTATCCTGTGATGACACGCTGTCGTAGATAGCCGTGTTGGTCTTGCCCAAGCAAACCGCCACTGCTTTAAAAGGAAAATCCTCTCGCCTGACTCCGATGGGCCCAACAGCTTCATATGAGTTACCAAAGGATTGCCCATGTTCAAAATATAATGGATTGATCGGAATCTGATCCCGCAAATGACCTAAGTCAACTCCTCCATGGCTGATCTAAGCTATCCCGAGAAATGGCTCAACATCAGGACCTTGCCAACATTTCAACGCTTCTCCGACTTCAAAATTAAGAATCTTCTATATCACCAAGGCGAGTTAGACCCCTTAAGCAGGGTCCTACATCGAGTGGAGTGGAAAGATCATAAGAGGAGTCAATTCGGTAGCGCGGCGATTTTTCCTCCAGCATAGACGATTTGCTCTCATCAGAAAACAGTCCCGATCAGCGTTCTCGTGAGCAGTGCAATCTTGTCAAGAACTCCGAATCGTCTTGAGAGACTATAGTAAGTTAATCGCCCCTTCTTCGAATAGGATTTTTCTGACACCTTCCGCAGATGAAGCATTGCTCCAATTTTCTCAGATATCAGCTTTAAAGGACCCCGAGCCGTTGGCTATGCATTCCTTAATAATCCTTTATGGCCGAGAGATTAGTGGAGCTAGTGCTACTACTTGGGGAGATTTGTCTGGCGAAACTGAAAGGAATGATCGGCCAACTTTTTGGGACATACTGGATCTCATTAGAAGCGCCTTTTGGCGACAAAACACTTCAGTGTTTGAGGTTTCAGATCTCGTTGCCCCGACCTATGCAACAGAGATCCATCCTTTCACCAGATGGTTTGCTACGAGGTTTATTCCGGTGTACGATAGACTCTGAAATCTTCGGGAAAAGCACAGCTATGACGAAGAAGCCCAATACCCAAGGAAGCCTGGACCCTCAAGTCAGGGCAAGGATTGGGTACCTCCAAGAGGCAGTGATGATGGTCCTGGGCACATACTTATCACATATAGTGCTTCTTCGGTCATAAAGATTGTGTCCTCAATCTTAACGATACTCACATGTCTACGGCCAGCTATTGCGATCAAATTCTAGCACAGCTCCACCGACTTAGAGATATCTTGCTCTGCCTTCTTAGCTTCATGTTCTTATTTGCTATGGATATACCCTATTTGTCGCGGAACAAACTGTCGAAGATGGATATATTCACCGCTTCTGCTATGTGGGTCCTCTTCAATTCTAGTGGGTTCGAGTTGCTAACCCGCGGTACAGTTTCTCGGCGGTGTTAGTCGTCTTCATTCTAGTGCGGCTCTCGGGATAGCGGGAATGCACAGTGTTTAAATAACACGGAAGAGCAGAGACTGGTAAGGATTCTTATGATTTATGAAGATATACCGTTGCAGATTACATTGGACGGAGTGGCACAAAGGGGTATTTGTTACAGCGGCTTGCTAACTAGTTAATTAATAAGGGTCGGATGTCTGGACAGGGGTGGAACTGGATGGACTACTTTTCTTCTTGGGTTTCTATTTGAGAATACTGATGACATCAACAATTATTGCTCTTGGAATTGAATTTGCTCTTTGTCTCACCCTCTAGCTATCCATTCTCTACCAAGTTAGATCCTCTGATCCTCTCACCCCCCAAGCTTTGCTATCCATTTGTCTATCAAAGCGTCTTTGAAACTCCTCAATTGCTCGCGCAGCTCTGGCTTCATATGTTTCTGTAGTCGTGATGCAGTTCTGCTCAAATGTTTCAATCATATTGAAGGTAGGGTAGAGGTAGTAGTCGAGGTTCTGCGATTTTGGGCTCTTGACTTTGGTTGAGGGACTGAAATAGTTAAGCCAGTAGAGTGGTCAATCAGCAAAAGGGTTTGTGACTTTGACGAACCTTGAGCATGCTCCACGCCTTAATGGATTTGGAGATTCCATCCTGAAGTTTGGACTTTTGAGTTTTGGTATGAAACCTATTCGGCAGAGTTTCGCATGAAGGAGAGAAGTTGGGATTTATACTTGGCAGATCTTGTTCCCCAATCTTGCTTAAAGCTTTACTTACCCAAAGTCTATCCCAAAATAGAATCCTGCTATTCACGCTTGTGATTTTGGACATGCCATAGTTGGAACTTTGACTTAAACTGGAGTGACACTAAAGGTAAACATATCCTTTGCACACTTATGTAATCACTCATGAGGCCGAATCCCTCGAGATTCACATGGAACTAGCTAAGAATAACGCACATTTGTGTATTTTGGAGTACTTGGTACGAGTATTGTGTATTGCCGTGTTTTTTCTGGAGTCGCCTCGAGCCGTCTCACGTGCAAGCCACCTTTTGACTTGACGAATGATACGCAAGAGAAGTTTTGCACAAATGTGCAAAAGTCGCCCGAAATATTAGCCACCAGCCTCATAATTCCGCATCATGTAAATACTAAGAATTTCCTTACCTCATCTCAAAGCATATCCTTGGATCTTGCACGCAGCTTCTTCTTGCCGGTCTTCCGAGGGATCAGCATCCGCATGGTTGCAATAGCTCCATGCATCTCCTCAAGCATGTCCGAACCCGGCAGGCTACCTACTCTACTGCCGGCGACTCATTTAAGGGCCCATTGAATGAAGATCTGCCACCTCAAATTCAAGTTCTACCACGAAAGTGGATGGGACTACAATTTCCAATCCTAGCACAAGAGAATCGAGCTACCGCTAAAAGCAAGTCAACTGGCATCGGCGCTAGGTTGCGCTGGAACGTAGACTCCTTAAGAAGAAAATTTGTATCTGGAGTCCTCGGAATAAAGTCGAGGGAAGAAGCTACACTAACGGAAACTGTAGTAAGTTCATCGAAAACTCTCTTTTGGCACTTTCGTGACAAGAGTCTTTCGCGTTGACATGTGTACTCTTCACAGCTTCTAGATGTGGGCCGTTTGCTCAATACATCTGAACCAGCGTTGCCTAGTTACACACCTCAGATCCCTTTGTCGTTGGAATATATCACCACCACCTCTGCGGAGAGCAACAAGAAACCGGTTATGACAAGTGAGATAGTTGAAGTCACACCCCCTTCGGAAGAACCCACCGTTTCCTCCCCACGGAGCCACCATTGGATGAACGATGGACACAAAGATGAATGGCATACCTCATGGTCAGATCTACACCCTTCAACTTATAATTCCAATGGAATCCAATTTTGCGAATTATTTGGTTGTAGAAGTGATGCTGAATCTGATTCATTGATATCAGATGACGAGAGTGGATGGGAGGATGAGGAATCTGATGAAGATGAAGACGAAATTTGGAACAGAAGTAATACTGACCAGGAAATGGGGAACAAATCGTCTCACGACATCCAGATAAAAGCAATATTTGCTCCCATGAAGCAGCAATTTGTCGAACGACTGATGAAGGAGTCCTGGAGAGTTTTCAGCACAGAAGAACTCTATAATGAGAATGATACGGGAGACCAGCCAACACCGACATCGTCCTCGAGCTCGGGATACAAATCCAACTCCACTCGTCAAGAGTCTTCAAGCGGTAAATGTCAGATGAGACAATTAGATGATGAAAAGCATCCAGACTCAAACGAGAATGGGCGAAATCCAGCCAAACGTCCGAATTCAGGGGGACGACAAGTGAGTGATACCACTAGACGTCAAAAGTTTGCCTGTCCGTATCGCAAGCATGACCCAAGCACGTACTGTGCCAGCCGCCGGCGCTGGCACACTTGTGCTCTTTCAGGCCTGGATAACATTGCGCGAGTGAAGTCTGTACCCAATCCTTTTTTACATTCTCTTACTGACTGCAATTCTTAGAGGCCACTTGTATCGCCACCACCGAGTATATCGGTGTCTTAGGTGTAAAGAGCAGTTCAGCAATCAGGGGAGCGTCGATGAGCATTTAAATGCAGTTGACTGTGTTTGGAAGCCGGGAGACACTGTAGAGGGGTTTGGTGCTTCAATCGAGAAGAGCTTGAAGAGCAGGAAGAAGACATGCGCAACGGAGGAGGACCAATGGAGAGAAATATACAAGCTCCTGTTTCCAGATGATGCAGAAACTGTACCCAGCCCATGTAAGCCTTTACACAGGCATCCCGCAGTTGAAAAGGCTGACTAGGGTTTGCAGATTTTGAACCAATCCAGGAGGGTATTCCATCACCGACACCGTTGCAAGATCTGGCAACTTATGAGGAATACTCTCGCCGAGAACTGCCCCGCCTATTTCCTGCGGCTTTACAGGAAGCCGTGGAAAGGGAAGCACAGCCGATCGAAGACCGACTTCGAGAGCAGCTGACGGGATTGCTCCGACAGTGTCAAGAACAAATGGCGGCTGAGTATCATGCTTCGTTTGCCTCAGGGCACAGAGCAACAGCTTCCGTGTTTGATATGCCAGTTGCCGAAGACTACATCAGAAAGAGCAGACCTAGTGAAGGTAGCTCTCATCAGCCAACCTTGTCAATACTTCAGCTTCAAGATGAATTGGAGCTGGAGCACGAGACTAAACGTGATCACCCCAAAACTCTTGAGAGGAAGATATCAAGCAATAGCAGCAACTCTCATCTGTCGGACTTTCTGATCGACGGCAGCTATGATACATCAAAACTCGGCGGCAATTTGCCGGACTTTCCAGGTCTAATCGAAGACACTTTCGAGGCTTCAGACCTCGGCACCAAGACTGGATCTCAATTTGATCTCGATAGTTGCTTCGGCCCATCCACGAATGAGTCGATTCTTCCGCCGTCGACAATCGGAGACCCATTTGACGATCTGTATCTGGGGATTAGGAAAAGGGGAAAAGATTGTGGCACAATTACTGGTCAAACCTTGTCGTTCGATTCAGAATTCTTGAAGTTGGATGACACCAACTGGGATTTCTTATTTTCAGAGACATCAAATGATGTCCATGCCCCTTAAACATGATCAAGACTCTCTTTGTAGACAACAACTGGAATCGAAAGATCCTCAAATAATGCCAGATGCCCAAGTGGTGGTAAAGCTGAAAAGCGGGTTGGCTTGAGCAGATACAGACTCTCTCAGTCCACCGATCTCCCCCTCTGCAACGGAACAAGATGGCAGTAAAGCCATGGAGAACTCGACCGCTGTATAAAAAAATAAAAGGAGAGCTCCCTTCTGACGTTGCACAGAAACTTTCAGTACAAAGGCTGTTTGAACTCTTTACTTTGACAACCTCCCCTCAGACTCGTTCGACTTTAATATTCTCTCTCCACCTGAATCTTTCTCCAACATACACACCCTACCCCCAACATCGCTCAGACATGCACAACTGCAAATTTGCAAGACTGAAAATGTGAGCAACATCGAAAATGACAACTACAACCCTTTTAATAGTAGAACTGGCTAAACTTCAGACAAAAGTTGCCCCTGCTACCTTCACTTCTTCCTTTCAGTCCATCGTTCCTTATTCACTCAACCTTTTGACTGTCCCAAGCTCGACGACCGACCCTCTGATCATCCGATAACCAACGAACGGCTATAACAAACTATTCTCAATCTGTGGCCTCTGTCGTTGATGCTGCAAGTCAGGTGTGAGAGGAGGGAGGTATCAATATGTGTTGATCATGGGAACAGAGGTGGCTGTGGGCGGCCAGATGGCTGGGCTGCCCGGGGAGCTTGTTATGTATGAAGGAGAGAAATGACATAATGTACCCTCGCTAGAGGGAAAGTGAAGGAAGGATTTGAGTGACGTACTATATGTAGCTAGCTATTTGAGTGTGACCTCCAAACACATAGCTTAGATATTCTGAAGCCAAAGATACTTTGAACTTAAGGAATTTTAGACTCAGGCACTTGCTCTTGCCTCGAAGATCCGACTTGACTCCACACATTTCACAAAAAGCCAAACTCGAGATCCTTTTCACGCATCGAACGGGTATCAATTGCCTCATCACCAACTATCAACCATCATTGCACCCGCTCGCTTGCTAAAAAAAAAAAACATATCCATCCATCCATGCCCAGATCTCCCAGATCCCCGCGCTATGTACTCGTACAAACAACAAAAAAAACAAATCAAGTTTCTGAGACTGACATCTGTAGCGTTGTGTATGTGATGAGACGTTGCCCGTTCCCATTTTGTGGTTCCGCGTGGTCGGTGGTTCTTCCGCATGGTGCGGCATGTGCGGCATCTCTGCGATGCGTATTAATTGAGACATTAATTTTTGCGTAATTTTGGTGTAGGTGTAGATTTTGGTTGAGTTGGGGATCGGTATGTGGTTCTGAATGTAGCCGAGCCATATCAAGACTTTATTTAAGTCAAGCCAGCCCCGCTCACTCACAGTCCTTCAACCAACACTCAGGCTTCGGTGACGAGCAGATTGTGCTGGCCCATCATCGCACCCTCTTCCCATCAACCCATCTCGGACTGTTCCTGGCCGCATAATACTCCCTCGCCTCCCTATCGGCGGCGCCCCTCCTCTCCTCAAACGCCGCCCTCTCCTCTTCACTCAAACTAAACGCCTTTTTCAACCACCCAAACGCACTCCTCTTCTTCTTGATCTTCTGCCCCTTCTCATCCACGCCCACCGTCAACATTGTCCCGTCACTCATAACACTCATACCCATTGCACTCGGCGCATTCCTCCTATTCCCCAGCGCCGAAGGCGTGTGCGTATGATTACGATAGGACGAGAGGTTTGAAGTAGAGGAGTTCTTGTGCATATGTAAGGGATTGGCACCACCTCCTGCAGTCCAAGGACGTTGGAGCGGTGAATTAGGCGATGCGTTGACGGGGCGGAAGAATTGTTGTTCTGAGCGGGGCGAGGGCATGAAATCTCGTGTATTTATGAAGGCGCCATGAGATTCGCTTTTCTGTAAAGTCTTATTACTATTATTTGTATTAGGTCGTGGGAACTGTGTAATTATTGCCGGTGATGGTTGGCTCGAGGTATGTGTTAGGGCGGGGTGGAGGGCATTAGGCGGCGAAGGTTGCTTCTCGAAATCGGAACAGTAGGCTGAATCCAGGCCTCGAGAGGGTGGTGTGTTTGCCGAGCTGTCTCGTTCCTTAAGGGGAGGTGCTGAAACGGATTGAACTCGTTGGCGGGGTTTCCAGTAATTTTCGTCGCTTTGCTGAGGTGCTTTGACGGTGATTTCTGAGGGAGTATCTTGTCGCTTTAGGGAGAATCGTTGTCGCAAGGAAGATCTGCGACGCTCTTCCTTAGGAGTCGGCTCTTCCACAGGTTGCTGGACGGGCTTCTGGATTGGTTGTTGAACTGCCTCGATGGGTGGTTTTGGTGACGGTACAGGAGTATATGTACGGGGTTTCAGGATGAAATCAACCTCAGGTTCTGGCTCAGGGTCGATTTCCGATGACGATCTATCCTCCAGCGCTGGTGTTCGTTCTCGTTCTTGCACCAGTTGGAAGGCTGGGAGAGTGGCTTGAATGGCCGGTGTAATGAGGTTCGGGTCGGACGGAAGATTCTTCATGATCGAATTACGCATCTCACGAGACTGCCTAGGAGGCGATTGTGGTGAAGCCACAGGGGAAGTGAGCGAGGTTGTGCTGAACTGCAACTGAGTCAGTATGTGGAAGGGCTCCATGAAGTGAACACCAACTCTTATCTTCCGACTAACCTCTCCAGCTCTCCGATCCATCTCTGCCACGATCGAGCCTAGTTGCACTAACGCTACCCCGAGATGATTGCCTTTCGTCTGCAGTGAAACGAAGGCCTTATACCATCCCTCCACGTTACCCTTCATTGCATCGTACACCTGCTGCATGTTGGGCCGGCTCTCGGTCCAGACCGCATCTTCCTGCTCCTCGGCCAAATATATGGTGAATTCTTTGCAGGCGTCCAAACCTTGCTGTACGTCTTTGAGAGCGTCGTTCATGGCTTTGGCAGTCCTGGTGATAACATGCTCTATCCTCTCATTCCCATTGACGATCTGTAGTCGGAAATTCCGATCCTCCAGCATGGCATCGAAGATCACGATATTCTCCAGCGGAAGCTTCAGGAACTTCAATCTCTCGTCAATATCCTCCTGGGCCAGATCGAAATCCTCGAGAGTCGTCTCCAGAAATTGATCCACCTCATCAACATGTCCTTGCAAGATATTCATGACTTGGTCATCGTCCTTCGCAATGCCATTCAGTAGCAGGTATACCCCGAACGAGATCTGCGCCATCAACTTCCACATTTCGTGATACCGCTGTCCTGGTTTCTGTCGCCATCTCGCCGCATGTGTTTCCTCCGAAATATCCTGGTCAAGCAGAAGCTTCCTCCTCCCAGCTGCAGTTCCCGGCGAGCTTTTAGGTACGTTGGGAGTTGCGGCTCCGGAAGCCTCTAGCATAGATTCTGCGAAGGCTCCTTGCATGGAAGGGATCGGGTGCTGCGGGACCTGAATCCCATTATTCATCGTGGCTGCTGTAGGCTGTGTCGTGTTGGTATCTGTCCGATCTTCCTCCACGCTCATCTTTGTTTGAGATAAAAGCGAATCTCGAGAATGGTCTTCGAAAGGCTCGAGAACGAAAGGGAGGGAAACGTCGACATCGTGCGGCGAGAAGGCTATAGCAGGGAGTTCGTAAGAGGGTGCAGTGGCGTCGGTTGAAGCAGCCATTGTTCTAGCTGCAGCTCGCGGGACTTATTATGCACAGCAAAGGGACTGGACGTCTGGACGGGTGGTGGTACCACTACGTCGATTGTTGGGATCGCATTGGCTGGCTGCAGCAATTGATTGCCAATTGTTCTGTTGGAGGTGCGGAGCTGCACTGCTGCGATGCACGCTGCGGGAGTGAGGGGAAGGTAAATGGAAGGATCGAAGGCGCGAAAAGGAGCAAAGTGAATGCGGGTAGCTGTGTGGTATGTATGGGTAAGCCGGAGCGATCGATAGGGGGCAAGTTGAGTAATTCGACTGCTCGGATGATTTATTCTGCAGATGATGGAGCAAAGTTAAAAGAGTGTCTTCTGTGCAGTGCAGCAGTGCAGCAGTGATGCAGGTCTTGAGATGGCAACGTGGGATTTGTCCTTCAGCACGGCTTCTCCCAACTCAGGAACGGGGGAGGTCGAGCTTCCTAGCGGACCCAGCGCACGAGGCTGTTCCCGACCTGTTGCTCAAGCTCCAGCTCGCGGTTCGTCCGTTTTATTCAACGACGGGGCCCGCGCGGGATCGCCCTGATAAGGTTAGAGAGGCCAAGCCGGTGTTTCCCGGTGTTTGGGGGCGTTCGTATTCGACGTATGTTTGACACAAACGTTTCTTGTCGTTTCGTGATACGGGTCTTGATGGGTTTTTCGAGGTGGGGTGAAAGGAGATGGAACAGGAGAAGCAATACAATTATGGGGAAGCAGCTTTATCGATTGCGAGGGCGCGGCGGCGTCGTAGAGTCAGCAATTCACTCGCATCTTGGTCGAATGCGGTGAAAATCAATAAATCCAGACTGCAGCCCAGGCCTGACCGCTGCCACTTCTGCCCCGATCAGAGCGTTAGCTGCAGCCAAGCCTGCGGATGGCGCCTCCTGGGCGCACGTTGGCGTGGAGAGAGCCCTGGTAGAAAGAGAAGAAACAGAACACTGGGCGGGCAAAACCAGGAGGTCTGGTGCGTGATTGGCAGCGATGTTTGATGGCCCTGTGATAAACGCTCAGCAGCGGGCAGAAACGAGGCACACGCAAGATGGAATCATCAGACGAACTGCGGATATCTGCCAATCCCACCTCCTTCTCCTATTATTCACATATCTTGAATTCGTACGGCTGGCCTCGTGGCTATTCCTCCATGAAGAAGGCTGCATCTGCACACCCTCACGGTCCTCAGACCCAATCCTCTGTCTCCGGAATTTCTCCTAAATTAACCCCCTTTTGCTGCCGGACACTATCGATTTTTTTGCCAGCAAACTTTTCACCACAACCGCCGACGGTTTCCCGATACACTGCCAAGCCGAAATTGATGCTCATATGAGTACGTGCTCATAATATCATTCCCCTTCTCCTTTATTTTCCTTTACCAGATCTAGGAATTGCACGTCCGCAAATCGATGCTATTTCCGGGGTTGTCAGTCATTGATAGATAACGGATGCGTGAACCGAGGCTTGCTGACGTTGGGAGGCTTGATGACTGCTGCCCCCCCTGAGAATAGCTGCGGGCGATATAACATTTTGCGGGGAGCTGCTGAGCGATGTCACGATGCAATGTGCCTCTTGGCTTAGATTGGAACATGGCCAACCAACTACCGAGGGAATTGAGTTTGGTAAGAAGAGAGATTGGGTTTACGATGTGGCGTCCATAAAGGTGTTGGAATTCCCAACGTCAATCTATAAGGTCACATTCGCGAGGAGATTTCGCCACAGTTGAGAGGAATCAGGTACGGAGGTACTTCTCATACAGCATCAGGAAGTAGATCTCGGTACCCGTAAGTCGATCTTCAATGTTCTTTCTTCCTTCGAATGCCATTTCTGCGTGTTCGTCAGAATGAGGATCGAAGGTTGCGAATTCTGAAACGCAGCCTCGTCGCATCGCACTTTTATTTTTTCTCCTTCCTGCTAAGCTACAAATATCTGCGAATCCTGCAAAAGTTGACCTCGTCACCTCATCCTAATTCGCCAGTTTGCGAGGCTCCAGCGCTTGGCGAATCCTTCAGGACTTGTCTCGTCTCAGCCTCCTTCGAATCCGACGTCTCGACGTCTGGTCATTTGAGGCCACGATGTGAAAGCTCATATCTGGAGGTCTGCGACCATCTCGTCAGTGATCGTTCTTCCGTTACTATTGCTATTACGGGGATCCCTGCAGCGATTGAATATTTGCGCACTTTGCATATTTTGAGCTTTGATAATCTTGGGGACTGCAGTATATCATTGGCATCTTTGATATCTTAATCACTTGGAATTCTCTGATCCTGGGATATCGTCGAGTCTGCAGACTCGCATCCGCAAACATGGCAGAAACGACCTCCGAATCCTCCCCCCGAGCATCTCAGGTACCAACATCAACTCTCAAGCTGTCTGACGAACGTACGCTGGCATGGTGCGAATACGGCCTGCCAACCTCCGCCTATCCACCAATCCTCTACCTCCACAGCATGCCCTCATCCCGACGTGAAGGCGCACTCTATCACTCCCTCGCCCTCTCGCTCAATCTATGCATAATCGCTCCCGACAGACCTGGGATGGGATTGTCCTCTCACTCTCCAACACGAACACTGCTTTCGTACGTCGAGGACATTCGCGCTCTGCTCGCTCACCTGCAAATCCAAACCTTCCGCATCCTATCCGTCTCCGGCGGCGGTCCCTACGCTTTCGCGTGCCTTAAGATGTTTCCACTAGATGTATGTCTCGGCGCCCAAATAGTATCAAGCATTTATCCGACGAGTTTTGGCATGAAAGGAATGGCGATGCCGCAAAGGACAGTGCTGTTTCTTTCGTTTTGGGCGCCTAGCTTCCTAGGTTTACTACTTGATTCTCAACTCGGGGCCGCCGCCAGGAATACGGATCCTGAGGTTTTAAGGAGGATGTTGAAGGCTAATGCGAAGAGTTTGCCGGAGAGGGATCAAGAGGCTATGGAAAGTAGCGACTTTGGGATGGTCATGGAATCCTCTATTCGTTCATGTTTTCTGCACCATGAGCCTGGCAGTGAAGAGGATGGGAAAGTGCAAAAGAGTGGTTGGTGGAGAGGATGGGGAAATGAAGGTCTTGCAAGAGAGGCGCAATTACTAGCGCTAGATTGGGGATTTGAGTTGTCTGAGATCGTGACCGATGAGAGAGACATTACACTCTGGCATGGGAAAATGGACATCAATTGTCCGTTCCCGATGGCGGAGAAAGCGAAAGACTTGATACCGGGTGTGCAGAATAGGTGGTTGGATGGGGAGGGACATGGAAGTGTGGTTGCTTTTCATCGAGAGGAAATCATAAAGAGCTTCGTGAAAGATTAGTTACGGACACCCAGAATTTGCATTCTGTATGCTACATATAAGTTACAAAGATATGCTGTTATCTAGACTGAAGTTCGGAAAAGTCAGCTGTACGTGCGATTCGACGAATTCAGATCCCGTAAATGGAAAGCGCAGGGGCTCATCACGAGATAACCATAGGGCATAATCCAGGATCTCAAAGCTTAGCATGTTTCTAACTGCTTTCTGGAAGACTCTGATACTTCGTACAAGCCAACATGAGTTACGCAACCACCTTCTCAAGTTGAGCCGCCAGAGCCGCCTCGCACACCGAGCTCCATCGTATCCTCGGTACGTCTCCATATCCCGTCTGGATGAGACCGCTGCCGGCCCCCAAACGACACCTCGCCACAACACTACTCTCAAACTAGAAGCTCTCTAGAAGAATCTCAAACACTCTATCCCAAAAACCTCCATCAACCTCCATCGTCCATCCCTCCTTTTTCCCCCATCTTCACACCGCATCCGAAAACGTCCACTTGTCTCCTCCTATTTCCAAGCAAAATGCTTGAATCTCGAAGGTACCGAGATCATCGCTTGAGATGGCGTCGGAAGGACCTAATCTAGGTAATGGCTTGTGCTGAAAATGGAAGGATCAGCCCAGTCAAATCAGGTTCAGGGTGCAGCCGCAGAAAGAACATCGCCAATCACCAACACCAAATACCCAACTTCCAAGCTGGGGGAATCTTTAAATATCTTGCCTTTGAGACATTAGCCTTTCCAAGAATTATCACCAACTTCTTTCTCACTTCTATTTTCCTCCCTTCGGTACTTCAGAACTCAAATTAAAGGGAGACACCCCGATTAAGCAAGAGATCACCCCCTTCCGCCTTTAAAACGCCTCTGAAATCGGTCCCCCGCCAATATCGCGATCACTTCCCTGCACGACATCTCGATTTGGCATCGCCTGTGGTCCCCTACCGTATCCAAATCAAACAAATTTTCCTGCCGCAAGCATCCAATTCAGACTGTAAATTTTCCCTCCTTCCTTTCTTCTCTTCTTCTCGACAGTAGTCAAATCGTGTTAAACTAAGTATTTCAGATTTGGGAAACATTTTGAGAAGGACGAAGAAGGTGACATTGGCGGGAGTTCAGTGACCGGGGTGGATACAATAATCAAGATCACTTCCGATTTGGGTGCTGCAGAAGCCGGGATCAGGGCCTGTCTGCTTGATTGTGCTGCGACGAAGCGACGCGGTGACGACTACTACTTTTGTGGGACCCTTACTTCGTACTACATAACGACAGATTCTCTTCGAAGGCAGAAAAGCTCTCTTGTTCTTGGTTTTCGAGAATACGGGAAACGAATCACAATTGAGAAAGAAAGAAGGGAGAGAAAGTCTGGGAGAATTGGGAGTGCAGAAGAAAGGCTGATGCAAGGCTGAGAGAGATCGGACGAAACGAACTCCAACCTGCGTCACGCTGCGCGGCGCACACGATCGCAACGACACATATCCATTCATTCGAAGGAAGACCAGTCGCTGGGAGATCGGTCCAAACAATCACTCAAATCCAACTCACAATACCATAATACTACACAATGGCACCCCGCAACGCCTTCGCCTTTGGCACCGATCTCTGGGACCCCTCCCACCGCTTCGAGACCTCATGGCTACTGCCTCCATGGGTTTTATTTGCATGCCGCGCCACGATATCATTATATGCGTTCACGGTGACTTTTTTTATCCTCGGGTGGGAGGCAGATGGCCATGATGGGTTGAGCGTGCATGATGCGCATAAGAGTTTCAGTTTCTTCACTGGTATATTCTCCCATTCATTACCCACTCTCCTAGGGTCTAAACTCCCACCAACTCCAAATTCAGCCAATGTGCTAATATTGTATGTGATTTATAGTACTCTGCTACTGGGGCATATGTTTCTACTTCGCCATCGCATCTCTCCACACATTCTCCTACGCCCTCCACGGCGGCACCCCACTTCTCAACCGCTTCCCACGCCCTCTCCAAGCTCTCCATTATCTGTTCTACACAAGCATCACGACCTTCCCGTTCTTAGTCACTATTGTGTACTGGGGGATCCTCTACTCTAGCTTCACAAACAGATTCCAGCTCTGGTCCAACATTTCACAACACGGTCTCAATTCTGCATTCGGATTATTCGAGTTGCTGTTTACGAGGATTAACCCTCCGCCTTGGATCCACCTCCTCTTCCTCGTCATCATACTCATCTGCTACCTCGGTCTCGCATACGTTACCTACGCAACTAAACATTATTTCGTGTACTCGTTCTTAAACCCGAATCCGACGGATGATGTGGTTGTAAATGGGGTGAAGACTAATGTAGGGGGTGTGGGGAAGGGGGCTGTGGCAGGATACGTATTCGGCATTGCTGTGGCCATTTGTCTGATATTCGCTATCAGCAAAGGGTTGCAATGGCTGAGAAAATGGTTGACGGAAGAAAAGTTGGGTATGAGAGGGAAATTCTTCGCTGGAAGAGATATGGGTGCTGGCGAGGTGGAGTTGGAGACGCAGAGGATGTGGGAGAAGTAAAGGTACGATGAGTTTTGTGTATGTTTCTCTTGCGTGTCGTAATTAGGGAGGAGGGTTTGCATTGAATGGATGTCGGCGGAGGGTCTGGTTATGAGGATAGAGTAGAGACAGCGCGCTTAATACCCATTACTTTTTGTTCCAGACGTCCTGCTGACTTGTATTCCAAATATAAACTTGAAGTCAAGGATTCTTAAGTGCCCAGTGCTGCCATACTTTCAAAATGCTTTGGTATCTTTGCACTCATAATTACTTTGCTCAAGACTCGTAACTCCTTCTAATAGATACTCTCTCCGCCAGCAAAAGTGTATATAATACCCGTTCGCTCGCCTCCTCTTGCCTCCTTCAACGGTAGCCGGCTACTCATGCAGTTCAAGGTATCTGTCCAACCACGCTCCCGAGCAACCCCTTCATTACCACGATTACCATATCTTCCACAATCC
>AYLM01002060.1:0-50480 GCA_001625345.1 Cairneyella variabilis
ATATATATATTTTTTTCCACATTTAGAGCTACTGGAGTGTTACATAAGTAGCATTTCAGGTGCCTCTCGGTGTCATCGAGGACAACACCAATAAATTGAATGATTCCAGTCCAGCCGCGCAAGGAACAGAGCCGCGTCAGTTCGTTGACGAAGTCATCGAACACATTATCTCCCTTCAGCTCAGCGCTCACAAACGGTACTTTGCGTTCCAGACAGTCTCGATCATTTGCCAAGACCCGATACCGGTAGCGAGATTGCGGCGCCTTTGAGATGACCTCGGATTCTTTGAATCGTGGGCAACCAAGGTCTTCGATATTTTGAAGAATCTTGTCCTCGCGGGTCAAGTGCCTCTCTAGCATATCTTCAGCTATCCATATCCTGGCTTGCGGTTGAAATTTGCATTATGGTTGATGATGCCCTGAGGTTGTCAAATGTAGCAACAACAATGGCTCGCTGCCATCGTCGAGGTCACTCTTGGAAAGATAGAAAGTACCGTTGTGTTCGGGGTTGACTTGTTATCGGCAAAATGGCAGCTACACAGATCATCCCCCAAGAAACATCCGTAGAGTACTGTTCCGGGAAGAATGAGGACGAGGTTTCTAATAGGTAATTGGGTGAGCCAGAGAAACTTGTGTGTGATCGATCTATAGATGACTTAGGATCGTCCACAGAGAACATCGAAACACAAGCCAAGAATACATTCGCTGCATGCAAGTCATAACTTTCGGCAATATCATGCTCGACGGCTTGGCCACCATTGCCTTGGGAGACGTCAGAGGAAGCGTGTGCTGGGGCGTTTCTGAACCGAGCAGCGTTTGCAATTGAGGTTCTCAGCTGCTACATCTGAACACGCCGCTGCCCCAGCCGCCGCTAGATGTGAGAAATCGTTGGCAAAGCTCATCATCCCCCGATATGACACCACGACGGGCCTGCTGAAGCTTAAGCATTCTCATCCTTTGCGTTTTCATGATTCGGTAGAGATGTCAACTTACACTGTCACCGCATTGAGGGCGTTGTTCAAAGTTGCCTTTGTGGTCTCAAGGCGCAACTGCACTTTCCTAAACTCGCCATTCTTGAAGATACCTCATTTCAAGCTCCCAAGGATCACTTCAGTTTCAGGACTTCAGCCGTTTTTCTCATTTTGGATGTCAAGTCTGTGAGTTCGGAATGACAATTTCCTAGCGGATCTGCCAGATCACTGATCATCTCCAGAATTGCTCCATCGCTCCCAACAATATCTTTAAAATCCTGCTTTCCGAGAGCAAGATCCAGAGAGCGAACGACGGAAGAAAAGGCCTGGGCATCCCTTGAAAGACACCGAATCTCATGAGAAGCCCCTCTGACGTTGTCCACAAGCTCTGTCACCGCTTGCGACAATGCAAGCACCGATAAAATGCCCAAACATCTCCAACTGCGGTGACGGGGTCCATCACGGTTCCTTGTTTGGTAAGGTCAGGGGTTTACTCGCCTAGTCGCAGTTCGTGGCTTGCTACGCCGTCTGTCGAGACTCAGTGCTGGAAATGGGAGTGAAAGCTTCTCTTGCGGACTTTGAGCATCGATGTGGTCTGCTGTTACCCCGCTGCGTTATCATTCTCGACTTCCGGCTTCTATGGACGTTGCTGAGCCGTACAAATCATTCCCAATGATCCCAAGAGCCTCGCGATCCACCTGTTCCTACCCTCCTGAGGTCAGAGCCGACATTAGGTCACGAGAATCCAGAGGGTTGAGTAGATACCTGAACAAGGTAGACAGCTGGAGATTTCTCGACCGGGGGCTTTAATTTTTAGAAAAAATTTCAAACGTGTACCATCACTCAGCCAACGCTAATCAAACTTCTAGCATGCTGCTGTACTTAACATGCCACCTTCTCAAATTGAAATTCAAGTAGGAAAGTTTCATTGCTGAAACAATTTTGATTTTGCATTATGAGGTTACCATCAATTTTGGACCTTTCCAAGATTTAGTAAGCAGGACAGTAACCCGCAGGTAGAATCTAATCCACCCCAAACCACAAAACACAAAACACAATGCTCCACCGCAACGCCCACTTCTCATCCGCGAGCACTCGCAAGCGGCTGATGTCAAAGTAGCAAAAGCGATGCGAAAAGCAGACTATGTACATCACTACCCTTGATATCGATCAGCTCCCATAGTAAAGCTGCGCAGTCAAAGTGATACAACACTCAGGTCTCGGTTGCGACCGAGTGAGTATGTGTTCAGGTTATGACTTAAGCCATATTCTCCTTCGCCTTCGTCCTATCGCTAGCACCCTTAATCATAGTCGACAAATCGCCAACCGGGATCTGGAACGGGAAGTCGAGCGCCGCAAGCATGATAGCGAAGAAGATCCACCAGCCCGCCATACTCGTAACAAAGAGGAACGCACCAGCCGCAATCTGGATCCGGCCTGCAAGCGCCAGTGTCGCCATGTCCGTCCCACCGCCACCGTAGAAGTTGGCGAGTTGCCAGTATGCACCAGCGAGGAGAGCGAAAGCGACGACGAGCGTGAAGAAGATGACGACGAAGACCACGTTGGTGCGCAGCGAGCAGATGAGGTAGATGAAGCAGAGGATGGACATGAAGACGAGGAAGAAGCCGAAGGAGGCGGTGAAGCCGACGGTTTGTAGACCAGCAGCTTCAGGTTGGCCGGTGGGAGCGTAGAGACCATATGCATAGTAAAATGGTTGGAGGGTTGAGGCGAAGGTAAGCCAGAATGCGCCGAAAGAGGTGAAGACGACGAAAGGGAAGGTGTTGCCGAGAATGAATTCGAGAAAGCCGCCGATCGTCATGAGTAGACCCCCGAAGAAGTAGTATGCGCCGCTGGCACTACATTAGCATACGATCTTGAATAAGATTGGGTTGTGGTTCTCACATTCCAGCAGCACCATTACCGCCAGCGCCTCGCCAGCCCATCAAGTCGCAAGAGAGAGGTGAGAGAGAAAGCAAGAATCCGAGGAGAGCACTGTTATGTAATCGGTATCGTTACAGAAAGCATTGAGCAAGGGGCTTACACAGGTGTTGGGTTACCAAAGGTCTTTCGCAAATCACCCTTGACGACATTTTGAGGCGAGAGATAGATCTTCTCGAAAAGTTCAGGAGAGATTGAGATGCTACCGGCTGTTCGGATTCGCCTCAAAGCAGCATCGTTGTCCATGTTCATATCATTCATGTGGTGGGTGTTGCCACCATTGGCATATGCACCATTTCCATGATTCGAGAAATCTTTCTCCAAAGAGTCTCCATTGCCGTTGGCACGAGCCTGAGCGTTGTGTTCCGTTGCCATCTTGGCAGTGATGCAGGTTTTGGAAGTGTTAAAGACTCTCTGTTTTTTGATGAGGAAAGATCGAGATAGATCTGGAAGCTTTTGAAATAGAGGAGCGGAAACGAGTATAGAAGAGCGATTGGGATAACGAAATGCCGACGAAACGAGATGAGTGATCAAGACAGAAGGTCCATAAGCAGGGGCTCTCGAACCATTTTGTAGCTCGTACTCATTTACATCTCCGCACTTACGGATCCCCGGACTCGAGTAACATTGGCACTCAAGCTCTTCTAACTCCAATGAGTCGATCAGACGATTCCGGTAGACGCAGCTCACCATCACAGCTAGCATGCTTGATGAGGTGCTGCCCAGAAGAGTTCAAGCGTGAAGCACTGGCATTGGGGAAGGGAGGTGGTAGTTAGTGCAGATCTGGAAACTATACGGATTTAGATGGCGCCAGGTTGGTCTGCGGGGCAACTCAAACGGAAAACCCAATTGCCATGCTTCTTGGGTGTATGATTGGCCGGAGAATCGGCCTTGAATTATGATTTGATCGGTCTTTAAGATATGAGCGGAGAGCGAGCCCGACAGGTGGTGTGACTACTGTCATCGACTCGGAGACGTCGTTTGGAGCATAGAGCAACCGTTGGTGGTTGAGACGTTGTCCTTCCCGAGGTCTCGACCCAGCCGCAGAAATCCTCACGTCATGGATGAAAGGGACAGAATTATGGCGCATATCTGAGTTTCTCATCGAATTGAATCCTTGCAGAATGCTGCCGTAGGCGCGAAGAAGGCGTACAACAGCACGACTCGTGCATAGTCGTAACATTGGGAGCCTCTAGCCTTTGCCTGCTTGTACTGTAACTGGTTGCCGGGCTTGGGGCCTTGGGCGTCTGCTGTGGGAAGGCGCCAAGGTTGAAGGATTTAGTCAGCAAGGGTCCTTAACCTTAAGACCTGCCGTAGCTACTGTGGATCAATGAAACATCATCCCTCCTCTACACGAACCCGTCTCACTTCTTTTCTGCCGGGCAAGGGGAAGTGGAAAACGAACTACCTCCGTACTCCCAAGTACGTTGTGTGCGCCACGCAGTTTGGTGGAGGTAACGGATCTGCGACGCCGAGAATGCGGGGAACGTCAGCGTCTGGGGGTGCGGAGAAGACCAATCGTTCATGACTCCGGGCATTGGTAGTTGTACAGAACGCTGGCATAAGCTTAACGCTGACGAGAGGGGAGAGCTCAACTTGGTGGTTGGTGGTTGGTGGTTGGTGGTGAGATGCTGATCTGGCATCTACATTTGGACAACGGTGGAGATTGTGGAATCGGTGGTTCGATGTTTTCCAAGGATAAGAAAAGGTTGCGATAAGGTTACGGGGGCAAGCGAGAAGTACACGGGACACAGGACAACTTCCTCGAAGGAGTTGCAAGAAAGGAACTTAAACAGCCCAAATTTTAATCAAAGGAAAGGATTCCCAAAAAATATTGGAGTGGCATAAACGTGAAACAGACACAAGAGAGCGCCAAAAGCCACGCGGCAAGCCAAGGAGAAAGTGCCCGGGAATCCTGCATCCCTAGATCCGGTGACTCTGCTCACGCCACTGGTTGGAGGGCGGCCGATTCCTTGAGCCCGTTGCGGAGACATGAGGCCATGTCGGATGCAGTACCATGCAGAGTCGAGCGTTTGGTACAGTAGCCCAACAAAGGGCTTTGTATGACGGTTGGGAAGTTTGCATAACTTTCTGGGATGGCGTGTTGGGAGCAAGTGCTTTCTTTCAAGCAAGTTATGGAAAGATTTTCATCCCCAAAACCTCTTTCTTCGAAAAAAAGAAAACTTTCCAATTCAAAAGCAAAGAGTTCGGATGAGGCGCGATGACTTACCATTTATATCGTGGCAAGTGCTTTGAAATCAATATCTATTTTCCTACCACGTGACATCACGATTACTATTCCCGAGGCCGGATGACCTTTCGTTCAGTTCAAGATTATATCCAAGAAATTAATATATCTTCAGTCTGGCCATATCATCATTAAGTCAGTCCTGTGCCAACGCGCTGAACGTGGGATCCAGCTGGCTTCGCAGTTGAACCTGTGTGATCGTTTAGCCTGAGACAAGAGCTTCCTCAACAGCGCAGCTTCTCAAACTTTTGCTATATTTTGAAGTTGATATGTGAGATATCGGAGAACGTGTTTCAACATACAAGCCGTGATTCCTTATAACTTTGTACGATATGTCAGTATTATGCTTTGGGCTGGGAGGCCTCGTGCAACTCCTGTACCTCTTTCTTTCTCCTAGCCACCTCAGCAGTCAGTCTTGACGAATATACAACTGCCCCTCTCCTTCTAGTCTTCGCATTAACACTAGGTTCACTAAAATCAGCAATCTTGCGGGCACAATTTCTACCCACACAAACTTCCACTCAACCCTTTCAACATAAAATGCATCTTCCAACTCTCTCCCTCTCATTACTCTCGCTCCTCGCCCTCACCGCTGCTGTCTATATTGACCCCAGCTGCAAATGCGGCATCAACTGCTTCCGCGAGTATGAAGTCTGCCTGGGCAAAGGACTCGGCGAAGCAGCTTGGTACGACAGCTCGCGATCCCTTGTCGACCGTAGAAAGTGACGAACATTTGGGTTGATATAATAGCTACGAGGGACGCATAATTTGTCTCAAGCCGTTCTGTGATCCTGATCCCGAATGTGGTCCTGTGGAGACTCAATGATTGGTAATACTACACAGCTTCGGCAACGATTTTTTCGAGATGTTGTTTGCTGTAGAGCGGGGAAGAAGTTCAGGGGTTTGGGGGGACTGAAGAGTGCAAAGGTGGCGTGCGTTGTGATCGCGCGATGCACTGGGAAATTGGGGGTCAAGCTCTTTTATATTGCAGTAATTCACTTACGAGTTCGTTCTCTTGGCCCCGTTAATTACCCTCTAATTTCAGATCTTTGCTCTCGCCGAGATTGATACTACTGCGGCGTGGTGACCTGAGATCAGCTGCTCATGTCATGACGTGAGCAAGCACATTCTGACCCGGTAATCTGAATTGAAAAGCATCCGATTTGAAGCTGTAAGTCTAAATCCAAAGGATCTCAAATTTAGAATTGGGGACACGAACCCAGTTCCACGGGATTGGCCGCAGCCATGCATTCCAAAAATTGCTTTCAGAGTTGAGACGCAGGCCTTCGGAGCATAGTATGTAACATTTCGACTCTTCATGCTGTAGTTCGGGTTCCAAATCACTAGTAATCAACTTTCTCTTAATTCACCAAAGCTTTTCAGAAAGTCGAAGGATTCTCGGCTAGACGCGTTGAAATCTGATAGTCTAGCATTTGCTAAAACAAATTTGCACGTATTGTTATCTACTCTCGCGCCAAACATGTAGTTTAGAAAAGGATTCTTCCTCAACTCATTATGAGTCGTATTTCCAGCTCTGGTCCTCTTTATCCTCCTCTACTCATCGATTCTGCTTCCAATTTCGGCTTCCTCCCTGTTCCATTTCGTAGGCTCCAAGGTGTGAATGAGAAGCACAGGCTTGTCCCAAATGTTCCACTCTAGACATCCCGCGAGTTTGACACCCCCCAATAATCCTCGTCCCAATATCCTGACTCAATAGAGAACTGCCTTCTCTTGAAGAACAAATCCCCAGTGACAGTCTGGACTCTGTGGTAACGTCCTCGCAGCCATTTTTCAACAATCTCACTCGTCTCTTTCTTGCCATCATCATCGATCTCCACACGTGTACCAGAGACAAGATATTGCCCAAAGCACTTAAAAATGGCGTAAGCCATTGGACCCATTCTTTCATGTCCTCCTCGGAAGAAGGTCGTCGATAGTAACAGCCAGCTTCCAAGGATTGTTGTGCCACGATACGAAAAAGTTTTGCTTTCGGTAGAATGGAAGACCAAAGTCCGTCGTCCGGAACTACCCCTTGCTCGTAAGAGACTCCCATGGGCTCAGCAATGACCAGCAAATATCGGATTCTGTTACGATTTGCCTCCGTGAAGCGTTTGAGGTAAATCTCCCCTTCATCGTTGAGATGTAGCTCGAATAGGTTCTCGCCATACATGATATCCAAGACTTCTTCGCTGACCTTTTTGCAAAGAAACAGGAGGTTGTTCTTGTTGCCACTGAAGTCCCAGGCATTGTACTCCTTCCAGTGTCGGTCGATGCTTGTCTCCGATTTTCCATTGTCTGACTCAGAGTCGTAATAGGAACTCGAAAGTCCTGCCTCCAATACCGTGCTAGGATCCGAATCAAGGTCTGATGCTAACTCTACTTCCTTTGTCGCCGGCCTAGGCTCTTCTTGTAAAGGTTCTGGTTGCTCCCAGCTGAACCTAGCATTGTATCCAACTTTAACGATCCGTTTTCGTGGGATGCGACAATAGTGATATATCTGTCGACGTATCTCATATGGAAGATCAACGAACCCAAGGGATTTGCCGCCATGAAGAGGTGCAGCCCGGCTAGAAGATAGACTCAGGCTGCTCAGATTCTTCAGAATTGCTATGTTGTTTTCCAATACCCGGCAGCGATTTTGGAGGGCAATCAAGAGGGCCTCTCTGTTGCGATTATCCATGACTGTTCGAGATACTCATGCAGATCACACTTCCAGGCTTTGTGGATAAAGTCTCGAACAAGAGAAATGCAAAGGTGATTGTGGGAGCGAAGTGCGGGGTCGTGTGTAACCTCGCTCGAAATCTCGGAAGGCAATTGGAAGACGGTGAGATAGGAGATACTCAGCATTCAGATGTACGAAAAGAACCAAGCTGAAATGCAAAACACGCACTTATGCATAGAGAAAAGAATCTTTGATTATGTCTCGATAGATATGGTGCTGCTTTCGAGTGAGATCACCAAGTCGAAGATAATAGTCACATAGATTACATTCAGTATTGGAGTCAGGCCTGTCAGGGTTAAAGAAGTCCTGCAGATTGTGCTAGCCCTTTGAGAGTTGATTAGAATGACCGTCCAATTTCGCTTTACTGGTGGACTTGTCTTTCTCTCATCTTCCAGTCCAGTCCGTTTCCTGGCTCAATATGAGCCTCAATCCAGTCTTCCGAATCCATCGCTAAAGCGTCCCTGGCAAGACTTGAATTACCAACCCTAGGAGGCTTCACTTCACGATACCGACCCGGCACGTGCCAGTCCTCCAAAAGCTTCTGCATCTCCTCCTTCCCATCAAGATCGACCTCGAGGACTGTCTCCTCCTGAATTCGCTCACCAATGCATATCATGGACGGCGTCATGCAATCAACCCAAGCAATCATCTCGTCCTCAAGCGTATACTCCTGAGGATATGTCCTGGCCCTCAATGGCGGTCTCACGACAATTCGCAGCGTTTTCAAATTGCCGAGAATGGCGGTCCAGAGCTCAGGCTCTTGTTTTCTGGGTACCACAGGCCCTCCATGTGTGGGTTGTGCGACAATAATCGCGTGGCAAATGCGGCGTCTATTGGCCTCGGTGGCATAAGTTCTGAAAATTTCCTCGCAGAACCAATTTAGGTCGAGTTTGAAGATGTTCTCCCCATAGATGATGTCGAGCACTTCTTCGGTGATTTGCTTGCACAAAAGCACTATGTTGAGAGTTGTATACCTGGACTGGCAAGCGCATTTGACATCGTGGCATTCAAAGGCTGGCTTGGGTTCGTCATTTGCTTGAAATCTTGCCTTCTCGCTGGAATTCCCTGGTGTGTTCTTTGGAGGCCTCACGTGCCAGGTCTGGTTCTCCAGAGGAATGAACGGGTAGTCGAGTTCAACCACACGCTTTCGGGGAATGCCGCAGCAGTCATAAATTTGTCGACGTATTTCGAGTGGGAAATCGAGAAAGCCACGACGTATGTGACCAGGCTGCGATGGTGGTTGAATTGAAGGTGAAGTCAACGAGTCCAAGTCGTTCTCCATTGCTCCGGTAGTTTGATCGAGACTTTGCTGCGGTGGGATCAGGCGAGCAACGCTGGCTGCAGTGCTTAAGTAAGATAACCAGGTTCGGGAGGACGAGGCAACGCCTCGAAGGATCCAGTGACAGGTCGAGCGCTGGTGTCGTGCTCGATGCGAAAGCGGTTGAGCATATGAATAGAGTTTTTTGATGCGAAGTTGAAGGCTGCCGCGGAGTGTCCATGGTGTCTCCGCCGGGCCGGGACGAATCGGGAGCGTTTTCCGAGAGAGCCGACCGGAACCTCACGCGACTTTCACGACAATCATCCCTTCTCAATATTCGCAAAAAGAACGGAGAAGATCTCTCAAAATGTTGGCTCGGAGGATTGCACAGCAAGGCCTGTCCAGAGGTGAGACTCCCGTTCCAACCAATTGAGTGGCCATTAAACTCCAACAGGAACGTTCTCCAGGGGCGGCATAGCCTTTGGCGCAGGGTCCGCAAGGCCTGTAGCTCCTCCCCAACTGACAACCAGCAGACATCTAAAGTATTTCCCAATTTTCTCTATTTAAATATATTCAATTGATGCTTCGGTATGCTCAGGCAACTTACACAAATTCTGCAGGCCCTTCACGACCCAAAATATGAAGCCCGATGAATCGTACAAAATCCTCGCCGAGCAGCGCAAAAAGCGTCCCGTATCACCCCATCTTGCAATTTACCGCATGCAGATAAACTACTTCAACTCACCCTTCCATCGAATTACTGGCTCAGCACTCTCCGGCGCGTTTTATTGCTTTGGTGCGGCGTATCTGGTCTCACCTTTCTTTGGTTGGCATCTCGACAGCGCAACACTCGCCTCGGCATTTGGTTCTCTGCCCATTGCTGCTAAAGTTGCTGCGAAGTTCACAATGGCGTTCCCTTTGACCTTTCACTCCATCAACGGCGTCGGACATCTGATATGGGATACTGGTTCGAGGTTCAAGATTGCGCAGATTGTGAACCAAGGCTGGACTATTGTTGGACTTAGTGCTGCAAGTGCTTTGTATCTGGCAACGATGGTCTAAATGATTTTTCAATACTGCTTGGGATGAATGCGCTTGTCTGGGTGGAGTCAGTTGCTTTTGCGTATCAGATATCAGTGTCAAATCATCAAGACCCTTGCCTTCCACTTCGCCAGGTCCATATTTCCGCCATACCGCAGTACTTGAGGTGTGCAATTAGATCAGTAGCGCACAAGGTTGTCATCACTGTTCTGTGATCGACGAAGATTAATGCTGAACGGGGTTATTGTCGTCATTATCAGGCGTTACTCCGGAACTTCCTCCGCATCCTTCAGGAGTTTCAGATGCAAATCACAGATCTGCGTAATAGTCTCCATCAATATTTGCATTTCTCTATTCCTTTCCTAAATCTGCATTTGATATTGTATTGCAAGGTTGCATACACCTCCAAGAGATTGGAATGCGGAGACTGCGGGGTACGAAGTTATTCCCGTGACCCTTCCGGCGGAACAAGGTATATCAATCCAAAAGGCGGTCGAACTTGACTCTTCTGACTGTTGGAATCTGGACAAAAATCTCCGAAACAAATCAAAATCTAAAATAGTCAAATCATCATTGGATCCACTGGTGTTCATGCTTGCAGTGATCTCCCAAAACAGCTCGGGAAAGCAATTCCCCAACTTCACATCTCCTCGACAAGGATCCTCAGTTCCAAGCATTCGCGGACACCCATGAGATTCCTGCACCCTTCACGCTCGGAATCGAAGCTGCTTGCTCAGACAAGAGCGTTCTCGTCACGGTCAGCAGCCGCCAAGCGGCGGCAGCGGAAGGACCATATCAGAAAACTCTCTTCACACTCTCTGCTCTACCAGACAATGGGAAGAGTTCTTCAAACCAGTTCCAGTCATACCATATCAAAACTACTGGGGAATGTTCGGAATGAACATTAAACAGGAAGGAATTGAAGTCTTGGGTGACTAGCTTGCATTCAACAAATACACCCACTTCTGGCGCCGAGCGTTGGAAGTCCTTCACGATGCTCATTGCAGTCCTATGAAAGCGAATGAGAAACCCGAGATGGATGAGGACCACATCATTGGCCGATATGTCTACATCACTGCGCCCGTTTGGGGACGATATAAAGTCTTCTCTGAGCAATGCGGAGACGGAAAGCAAGACATTGCGTTCTGCCACACCGCGGGAACCGATAGTCGACAGTATCATGGGGTTATGAACGATTCCAGGGTGCGAAAAGAAGTGCGACACGATTGCCTTCGATCTTCCTGGACATGGACGCAGCTTTCCGTCCTAATTTTCTCCTGGAGCTCATACAACACCGAAGATACATATGTGGGAGCTATCGCTGCATGGAGCTCTCAAGTTGAACAAGCCGATTATCTGTGGTGCTTCGATGGCACGTCAGGTCTGTCTTGCGGTCGCCATCAGAGCAGATGAAGTCGGTCCTGGAGAAACGATCCCACTCTAAGGGTAAGAGTCCCTTACACGTATGACATTTTCCTAGCTTGTATTCATTGAAAATCTGATTATCTAAACATGGAACACCAATTCCATGACTGATCCCCGATCCCCACTAGTAAACCGGTCACTCTACAACCCCGAGTGGATCTATGGTACGTTCCCCGCCATTCCATCCATCCCACTCAATCTGAGTCTTACTAATACAATCAGATGCTGCATCCTACGGTGCTTCTCGTGAACCGTTAACTTTATCTGGCACCTCTACGAAGTATGGCGCCCAAGCCTACGGCATCTTCCATGGCGATCTGGACTTTCTATTCGGCGGCTAGGACGGACGGTCTCGCATGTCAAAGATCGATACGAAGATATGTCCCGCATTCATACTGACCGGCGAGTATGATTGGAGCAACACGCCTGCGATGGCGCAAGCCACGTGTGATAAGATTAAGGGCGCGAAGCATAAGGCTATGCCACAGCTGGGACAATCCGCCCCGCGGAGAATTCCGACAAGGTTTATGCCGCATTTGTTGGAGGCTATTGAGCATATTCAGAGTACGAGGGAGTGAGTTGAACTTTTTTTGCCTACTTCAGTTCTGTGAGTAATGGTGTTGTTGTCCACGCTTCCGAAGGCAGTGGGCAGGAACACGGTTAGATAAAAGGGTTAGGCGATGTTGGCAGTGATTCGAAAAGTTCATGAATCAAATGGGCTGCACAAATCATTCGACTGCCACGAAATTTTGTCTTGAGGCAATTGCGGAGCTGACAGTTGAGACTGTGGCTAGATCTAGACATTGACAGAAGTTCCCCGTCGTGATATTTCCCAATATGATCACTGGGCTGATAGTTCAGCCTGTTTGGGTGATTTTTCGCGGGGTTGCAGAACGACGTGGTATTGCGATTGGTACCTTGCCGCCTCAAACGCCTGCCAAATCTCCCGGACCGCCTGGGGAGAAAAGCAACTTCAACTAAAGCCTCGTCTGATAGAAAGTCTCATATGAAAGGACTTCCAGGGGCTACAAAGCCCCGGTCTACCGCCGCGCAGGTATTCGGCTTCAATCTCTTGTTATCTGGAACTTTTCAGTGTCCTGCTTTCACTAGCATCCACGTATTGAGACCAATGCCAGGTTGGCATAACTACATCTGATGATCTGATACATGAAGAGGCGGAGCAGCCGATGAAAAGTCGCAAAAGGGGCGGGATACAAGGCCTTATTTTGTTTTCCCGCTGTGAACAGCGCAAAGTTGGAGCTCGGAGCTCGGAGCTCGATCCGCTGAGACACTATTCAATAGTTATGTCTCATACCAACAGATCCAGGCAAACCCGACGCCTCAAGTTCAAATATCAAGTGAGCACTCGCACCATTGGTCTGCCCGTCCTGTATCTGACGACTTTGTTACTCTGAGCTTTCATCAAGACAGGCTACGCCCTCAAAGTCGTTGAATAGTAACAATGAAAAGTTACGAAGCAAGGGGAAATTTACCTGATTTTCTACCATTTCTCCCGGTTTTCAATTTGTCTTCAGGTTTGGCTATGATCTGTTAAGTCGAATTCTTTCCGACGAAACGATTTTCATTTTCTCATTCCATTTTCATCAGATGATGATTCAAAGTTGACCTCCGAAGATGTACATGATGAAAGAACGCCATTTTTCTGATCACAAACATTCAGTGCTTTTACGACGCCCACCGCCAGTCTCATAACGCCTTTCCACTCGTGTGGAACCCCAAGGCACCTATGGGGTCGACTTTGAAGAGGCTGAGCGCTATCCTCCTCGTTATAAGATTATGCTGTTCTCACAATCGGGATATCCCCATCTTCTTCAATTTCATGCAAGGCATGAAGTTCTCAGTCATTGCAGTTGCGGGCCTCCTGGCCTCCGCCTCGTGTGCACCAGCATCTAACTATGCTGTCCACGAAAAGCGTTCGTCTGGCTATGCATGGGCTACCCGTGACATCCAGCTCGAGAAAAGGACTGTGCTTCCTCTTTCCATTGCTCTGACTCAGCGAAATTTGGAGAAGGGCGATGACTTCCTCATGGATGTCTCAGACCCCAAGAGCCCCAACTACGCCAAACACTGGACTCCAGAGCAGGTATGAGGATCCTAGCCTTTGGATGTTATTACTTTGCGCTAACTTGATAGATTGCCGAGGTATTTGCCCCGGCCACCGAGACCATCGAGGCTGTGAAGCTGTGGCTCGCAAGTCACGGCATCGGTGAAGATCGAATCACGATCTCGAAAAGCTCCGGCTGGATCCGATTCAACTCCACCATCGGTGAGGCCGAAGCGTTGATGCAGACGAAGTATAAAGTATGTATAACGTAATGTGAAGTCAACATGACTAACAAATGATAGGTCTATGAGCACCCAGAGACCAAGAAGGAGCACCTTTCTTGCGATGAATACAGCTTGCCTGTCGATATCAAGGCACACATCGACTTCATTACTCCCACTGTCGGTTTGGATGCTTACCTCACCCCTCTTGGAAAGACCAAGACTCGCGCTCCGAAGAAGCGAGATCAAGAGCCCGTACCAACCGACGGCCCCAAACCGCCTAGCAATGCCGTTAACACAACCACTATTGGTACTGGAGTCGTTGCAGGAGCCCCTATTCCGTTTCCAATCCCTGAACACAAGGGCCCCGTCACAGATGTTTCTCCAGATGCCTTGACATACTGCTCCTCTTACATCACGCCCGATTGTTTGAGAGCCCTCTATGGCTTCCCGATCGGCTCGCTTGCTAAGTATGAAGACATGATCATTTAGAATGTTCTTCTAACATAATCAGGTCTTCATTTGGTATCATGGAGTTCACGCCTGATGTGAGTGGTAGTAGCGTGGACATACCCAGGTACGCCTGTGCTAATGCGGACATAGTCATACCTCCAAACAGACTTGAACGGGTTCTACTACTACCTTGCTACAAATGTTCCCCAAGGCTGGTCCCCGATCTTCGACTCCATCGATGGTGGGTATGCGAACAATTATAGTCCAGCCAATAACCTAGAATCTAATCTTGATCTTCAATATGGGATTGCATTAGGTATGTATACCTTCTCTGCCTATTTACAATTAGTGACTAATTCGTCTAAGTCTATCCTCAGGAGGTAACTCTATTTCAAGTTGGTGATGGTGTTGAGAACAACAACTTCGACACTTTCTTGGATGCCATTGATAGCAGCTATTGCACGTATGATGGAGGTGACCCGGCAGGGTAAGGTTACCGCAAAACATCAAGACCATAACTGATTTCATCAGTGATCCAGTTTATCCCGACCCTAACGCCGGCGGATACAAAGGCGCGAAGAACTGTGGTGGTTTTAAGCCAACTTCTGTCATCAGTGTCTCGTGGGGTGGATCCGAGGCAAGCCAATCGGATTTCTATATGTCGCGGCAATGCTATGAGTAAGTTTCTCAATCTTCACCAGAAACGGAGACTAACGAATTTCTCGTCCTTAGATACATGAAGCTTGGCCTTGCAGGAGTTACTATAATTTTCAGCAGCGGTGACAGTGGCGTTGCCGGTCGAGGGGACGTGTGCTGCTACTACGTAGGCTGCTATGAAGGCGTGACCAATCCGGCCGGCGCTTTCGGAGCTTTCAACCCAACTTGGCCGAGTACTTGTCCATACATTACCTCTGTTGGTGCAACTCAGATTGTTCCTGGTGCATCAGTCACTTCTGCAGAGGAAGCATGCGAAACAGTCATCTACTCAGGTGGAGGTTTCAGTAACGCTTTTTCGATGCCAAGTTATCAGGCCTCAGCTGTTGGGACATACTTCAGCAAGCACAAGCCGAGCTATCCTTCAACTTAGTAAGCTCCCCACTCTAGAACAAGAATTTGACCAGAATCTAATATTCAATTAGCTACAGCAGCTCCGGAAAGTATTGCGGTTATCCAGACGTAGCAGCAAATGGCGCAAACTATCTTGTCGTCGTCGACGATGAGTGGACCCCTCTCTATGGTACCTCTGCTTCGGCACCAACATTCGCATCAATCATCACCCTCATTAACGAGCAACGTGCAAATGTTGGTAAGAAGCCTGTTGGTTTCATTAACCCGGTTCTCTATGCCAATCCGTCAGCCATGAACGATATTACCAAAGGAAACAACCCAGGCTGCGACACCAATGGGTTCTCGGCAGTGTCAGGATGGGACCCAGTGACAGGTCTTGGAACGCCCAATTATCCCAAGTTATTGAAGGTGTTCATGGCACTTCCATAGACGGGCCAGGATTGAGAGTCATTATGAACCTGACAAGCAATCTTCCTGATGAATGTTCTGAGGTGAATGGGCTCAGCGATAAGGTTTTGAATGGCGGATATTGGCAATTCTAAGATGTGCAACGAAATTATGATGAATAGAAGAATAGTTTTGAAGACATTTTGTTTTCTTAAAGAGTGATTGTGTACATAGTCCATTCTCACGCCTAGGAAGTTTTGTGCTCATTGGAAACTGGCATTGCCCATACAAGGGGCAGAATGCAGTTTGCCTCTCTTATGACATTTAGCTGACCGTTGTTGATATACCGTGCGAGCCCAAACGCCAATAATTCTTGCCCAATTGTGAATGCTGGTCTCATGGAAGCATTTAGTGGGACTGTGAGGCTCTGGCTGTCAGAATTGAAAATGATACTTGATTGAGGTGAATTTAGGGAGGTATCCAGGCTATATATATATGCTATGTACAGGGGGATAATATCGAGCAGATAGTCACGTGATTGTTGAATGTTGGAAAATGCGTAGGGAAAGATGTCTGCATTTTTATGGAAAGATGGACTGAGTATATATAGTGATAATCCCAGTCTATGAGACCTAAGAAAACGAGTCCTAGCTAACCGAAAGGGGTAGTGCTTGCGTGGCACTAAAATAAGGGGTAAAAATACGGTTTTGGTACCGAAATATTCGACAGATAAAATCACGTGTATTTTACGTCAACACTGGCTTTGGGGCTAACTTTTCCCATACGCACCCAAAATTCATTTCTAGCATGGGGACACCCATATTGAGTGTGGATAAACCATAATGCTATTGCCAGAGCTGATATAAGGTAAAATAAGTGCTATATACATGAAATAGGGCTGATTTTGCGGATTGGCTATCATGAATACACAAAGGGAGTAATTCAATTCAATCCAACCCAACTCAAAACAACTTAATCTAGGATAGGATTCCGAAGAACTTCAACATCAAATCTTCATTCACAGGAGCGATATGTCCAACACCTACTCCAAAAAATCCCTGCAGCTTCGTACCATCACCATAGATCTCCTGAGTGTAGGCTGAGGAGGGGACACCGGTAACATTCTTGGTCCACGACACATCCAGCACAGTAGACCACTGCTTGAGAGCCTCAATCGCACACTGCGGCCTCACCAGCGTATCTGCCAAGCCATGGAAGATCTGCATGCGAGGCCGACGACCAGTGTACCCCGGATACGAATTGTGGACAAAGGCGGCCCACTCGGCGGCCGTGTGCTTGAGACCTTGAGCACAGGTCTGGTTTGGGGAGGCGGGAGTGGCGCTGGCTGCGCCGGCAAAGCACGCGTGGGCCGTTCCCGAGAAGACGGATCCCGCCTCGAAGACATCTGGGTATGTTCCCGCCATCACTTGGGTCATCATTGCGCCGGACGAACCGCCCATGACATAGACTTTCGATGCGTCGCCGGAATACTTTCTTAGCGTATAGTTGACCATGCTGACGATACCAAATGCATCTCCGCCTTGGCCGTGTGTCAAGCTGTCCGGGCTCTGCACGTCCCAACAGTTGTTCATGTTGGGCGTGCCCGCGTAGATGAGGATGAAACCGTACTTGTCTGCATATGATGGAAGTTTAGTGGCGCTATACCATTCAGTTGCGCTTCCACCGCAGGGGTGCAACTGAAGAAGTGTCAGTAAAGATAATGCGAAGCAACATGCCACAAGTTCCAAGTACTGACCGCGACGATGACAGGTGGATTTGTAGCCAGAATGTCTGGAACATAGATGTACATATAAATCTCGGTCGGGTTGCTGCCAAAATTATTGACTTGTACCAGCGAGGCGCATAAGCCCAGAGCGGCGAACGCGGCAAGCACGAAGAGAGAAGGCGACAGGAGGAGCATGGTGGCGGGCATAGGTCAGAATGAACATCTAGGCCTACAAAGTGGAAGTATAGAGAGACTGCTTCGATCTCTTTGTTTTAAAGACTCCATCCTTATATTTATACTTGTTGCTGGCGGAACAATGGCGCGGTGTGACGCTGAGTTTAAAAAAGCTACGGAAGAGTATTCTCCCCGCAATTCTCTTCGGGCTGGCAGTGAAATCCGGGACTTGAGACAACATTAGAAGAGTCCCTTTCTTCCAGCATCATAGGAAAAGTTCGTTTCGTTCTTATTTTGTGCACGAGACCCCGGCTAAGGCTCCTGGGTAAATCATTTGCAATTTGGGTGAAATCTCTTGGTTTAAATGAAAAGACGCGGAAGCTCAGATCGGGAATGGAATATAAGTATCTCTGAACCGGTAAGTAAAGTCGGCATTGCAATAGGGAGTTGGCTAGTATTACCTTTCTTATTATGTATGAAGGTTATATAAACGTCATATAACCACCTCCTGGTTGTATAATGAAGGCTTTTAAGGATAACGAGTCAAATTTGTCATGTAAATCTTATAAATTATAGTATTTTTGGGAATCATTGTATTATCATGGGTTAAGATGCTTTCTATCATATTAAAGCTCATGGAGAGATGAAAAGGCGAGTAGGCGAATTAGGGAGGCGTAAGGGCTAGGCGAGGCAAGACTGAGCGGGGAAGGCATATAGCAAAACAAGTTGTTACAACATGAACAAGGTCTATACAATTATCTGGAAGGTATGTCACCGTTTGTATAGAGGAAAGAGCACCAAAAAATCTGGCCGCCTTCTGTGGGACGCTGGTCAGAGAGGGGAATCTCGTCACGTGCAAATGGAACAAAATGCGAGGGCAGCCGTTATCGAGCAGATAGTCACGTGATTGCGGAATGGTTGTGGTCTGAGGGGAAAGTGTGTCTGAATTTTTTCTATGTAAGGACTGACTGAGTATATATAGAGATAATCCTAGTCAGTGAGACTTAGGAAACATGTATTAGCTAGCCGAAAGGGGTAATGCTTGCGGGGCATTAAAATAAGGGGTAAGAATGCCGTATCGGCACTGAAATATCCGACAAGCCGCGCGACATTTAGCATAATAGGTACATATATGCTAGCCTTATAAAGCGGAGCGGCAGAAAAAAGCGCTGGCAGATTCCAGAGCAAGGATGTCAGGCAGAACGTCCAATGACGTCGTATCATGAGCTTAACCAGGAAGTAAGTCTTACATGGATACTCCAGATGGGAGGTTGTTGTGGGAGAGTTTAGGCAACGTTCGCTAAAGCATGAGAGCGACAAGTTGATTGCTATCGGTGGAATTGCAAAAGAGCTTTCTCGAATCTGGAACGATGCGTATTTGGAGGGAAAGGGACGCACAGCCGGGAAATCAAGTCAAAACTACTCAATCACTTGAGTTTCGTGCTTCTTCTTGGTCCTAGCTACTGCAAGTGGACCAATGCTCTTCCGTGCGCATTGGTTAAGAGACTATACTCCTTTAACAGCCTTGGTAGATGTCTCAGGCGCCACTCTGGGTAGTTCCGCATTCGGTCAGGTCTGAAAGGAGTCTTGAGGCTTGGAGGACCTACTGAGAGAATCACTGGGCAGTGGGGTTACGAGACGAAGCACAAGGGTTCTCAGCCATCACTCATAGCTCGACTTCATCCTTAAACACAACCTGCTTCTTTGATAATCCAATGGAGAGGTACTGGCCAACCACTAAACTGTGGATACTCAGGATGGGGTCGAAGCTCTGCGAGCCAGACTGGGTCGAGGCTGACTCTAGCTGGTTTGTTCTGAACGTTTATGAACTGCTCTTATTTCCGACCGGGGAAAAAGATGAATACACACGTGTAGGTATAGTCAGGTTAGACTTCGATGCACGAAAGACCTCGAAAGTAGGGACTATAACAATCATTTGAGTGGACTTTTGGTATCGACAGATCCACGTCGCAGGAGCGGCATTATCATTTGCGTATCAGTATACGGCAGTACGACAGTAGAAGGCAAGACCAGGGGTGGCCTTGGCAGAGCTTGGACTTCAACAAATTTGTTACGGGTCTCAATACGCGTATTCGGTTGTTCGGGGCAAAGGGGAAAGGATGTGGATCTCTAGAGCGCGATAACATTGACGCTACCAATAGAAGCCAAAGAAGAGGTGCAAACACAGAACTGCGGTTCTATGTTGCGCCTTTACGCGTATTGCAGCTAGATTTCAAGTCATGTCTGGGAGCCATGCAAACAAATGACTTTCCAATAAATATTATCTCCTTGGCCAGTTCCATCTACATTTTTAGTACATCTATGCTTCTCTCTCAAGTCTGACGCACCTCGCATTCATTGTCTAAACCTTGCTATAGCATCTACTCCGAAGTCGCACCTATTGTCCCAGCTTTGCTGCTCTGGCTTTATTTATTCCTCGGTGCCGTTCTCTCGTTCCCTCTCAAAACTTCCGATACTCTATTTAAAATGGCAGTCCTCGAGTCATATAAGGGTTACTACCTGTGGCACTACGTTCCATCCTCAGGAGCTGCCGTGGTCTTTACCCTGCTGTTCTTCGCCGCGACTTCGACCCATATCTGGCGACTTTTCAAGACTCGAAGTTGGTTCTGCATTCCGTTTGCCATTGGAGGCTTCCGTGAGTACTCTGTCTCTCCTCAAACCCTCTCAACCCTTTTCAACGCCCTGTCTGATCTCCTTATTCAACAGTTGAGTTTGTCGGATATGCATCGAGAGCCTCGGCACATGACAAGACTGGCAAACTGATGCCCTACATCATCCAATCCACCTTCCTACTCGTCGCACCAGCATTATTCGCAGCCTCCATCTACATGGTACTTGGGCGCATCATCCGCTGCGTCAGAGGCGAGCATTATTCGGTCATTCGAGTCAACTGGTTAACGAAGATGTTCGTTATTGGTGACATCTTTTCATTCCTGGTACAGGGCAGCGGCGCCGGCATGACAGTCCAGGCAACCAACGCGAAGCTCGGTTCTAACATCATCATCGCTGGGCTCTTCATCCAAATCATCATGTTCGGTCTGTTCGTTGTGACCGCCTTCATTTTCCACAAGCGAATAAACCGATCTCCAACAACCGAAAGCTACAATGTGGAAGCGCCGTGGAAGCAAGCACTTCACATTCTCTATGGTGTCAGCAGTCTGATCATGATCCGGTCCATATTTCGTGTTGTGGAGTACGTGATGGGCCAAGATGGATATCCGCTCGGCCATGAGTGGACGTTATATGTTTTTGACGGCTTGCTGATGTTTGTTGTCATGGTGGCATTCTTGCTCTACTATCCGAGCAAGGTCATTCCAGCACCAGTTGACGTCGAAACGCTGCCTATGCATTTGCGGACCTCGAAGCCTTGACTCGGAAGATGTCGGACAAGCAACTCTGGATTCAGTCTCTACCTCGAGACTCGAGAGTGGTTATTAATATGATATTTGTGGGCGTTGGCGTGGGCATTCATTAGTCGGATTTAGGCTTGGATTTACTTCTATGTTGACCTAGGAGTTCTGAGATATGTGAAAGTGTGGACTTTGGCCTCAAAAGATTGCGTGCTACATATTAGTTACAAATAGAACTAACCAGTTGATCTGCGTCTCTCTTGATGTACCTTTAAGCACGCAAATATTCCGACTCAATTGTTCGGTATATTGGTTCTGATTTTGCATCAACCATTTCCAAGAATTTTGGCTTTGGGCCATATCAACCATTCATCCCATCGTCCACCAAGATATGCCTCAATCGACTCCAGCAGTACCTTCCCAGCATCACCAATAGCCCAGTAAGTCTTTCGAAGATCCAACAGCACGGCATAATGCGCGAGTATGACCAACGCCACAGGTTTCCGTCGAGCCAGTAAGTCCGTATAATCAGCCTCCATTGTGATCGGCCAGATGATGGTCCTCCTTGCATTTTGGTCCACGTTCAAGGGATCATTTGCGCGCTCAAGTTTGTAAACCCAAAGCAAGTTCTTTATTGCTCTCTCATAAGCAGTGACTTCGACCTCACTGTGATCCACTGATTTGACCAGATCATAGAGTCTTTCAAATCTTTCAGAAGTGTCGTCCGGCGGGAAGTGTGGAGGCTCTTCCAAGTGGACCATAGACTTAATTTCAGAGGCGAGCAAATATTCCCAGCAGCCACCAAGGACAGCTCGTATTCCCCGCAACACATTTATCGCGTGTACCAGTTGGTCCAGGAAGTCATCCAGCGTACCCTCTCTTGATGACACGAAGGTTTCAGTGAAGAAGTGTAGACCTATTAATCCAGAGAACAGAAAAGCAGGAATAACGGTTGATTCCCGAATTTCGGGCCCGCAGTCTTGGTTGAAACTTGCCAGAGCCTCGCCGAGGAGCTCAGCTGACTGAAGACGAAAAAAGGAGCGTCTGTCGCGAGATGTGATGCTCAAATGCAAGGCGCCAGTGGCTAGGACCTCATACATAAGAAATTGGGATGAGAGAGCATAATTGATGAAGACTTTGCTGACATCCAGCTCGCATTCGGATGGTGCAAAAGTCCTGAATGTCGTTGATGTGAATTGATGAAGAAGTTCCAGATGGGTCATGTTGAGAGATGAATTTGATGGTAGCTGTGATGACTGGTGCTGCTCTGGACTTGGTAGAGAAGCGCCACTCTCATTAGGCGTTCCACTTCCCACGGGAGATTTACCTCCATTGATACCTGAGTAAGTCCCAGACTCCAGATTCTTGCGTGCCGTACTTGCATAGAAACATTCCTGACCGGCTATCGTGCAATTGGAGCATACGGGATGAAATTCATCGCACTAAAAATCGATGAGCTCACTTCATGAGATTGAGGTCATGATTTACCTTGATATGACGCTGCTTGCACTGTCGACACCCATTTCTGGATTTTCTATGCGTCCTTCGCGGCATCTGAGGAACTCGTAATATGGAAAGCAATTTAAAAGGAAGGTGAATCCGGAGACTTTGTCATGATATCTACCACAAAAGAATTGAAGATGCAATCGCAAAATTTTGAAATGGCTGGAGAACTGTGGCTTAGAGTTGGTGCCTAGCGTACGCGCCAGCAGATTAGCGGAAACCGCCAAAAAGGGGCTGTGCAGCGTGCGAGTCAGTCCCAGTATTAGCCGAATCAACAACCCCTTTTCTCTGGTGAGAAGGAAGCCTTTCGCAACGCATTCGACGATAGTTAAACGGTCCAAAATCAGTGTGGACGTCACATCAGAAATTACCTCATTGTTCGATCGCAAATAAATCTACTTACGAGCTATTGAATTACGAAGTAGCCGAGCGCTTTACAGAGCTTGGCTTCCTCACTTCTTGGCATCACTAGGAACAAGGAAGAAAATGAATTTATCGAAATGCTAAGATCATCAAATTTAAAGAGAGAGAGGTCTGTTTCCAACGCTGCACGCCTATATCCTCTACTTTGCAAATTCTGTCCTACTCAACGCGTTGGCTTGTATCTCCCATATCGGCCTGCCAAGCTCGATGAGCTTGTCCCCAAACTTTTCCAGTACCTCATTCACAAAATTTTTCTCTGGTGAAGTCCTATCTCCTCCAGTGCCTTTCTCACCCCCAAAAGTAGCTTGCTTCCAGGCATCCTTCCACGATTGGACAGCTCTCTTGGCGACTTCAGAGTTGGGTTGAACTTTCCTGGCCATCAGGTAGAACGACGATCGGATGGCATGTTTTTTCTTCGGCTTGAAGAGTTGAATGTCGGAAAATTGGTTGAAGAGATGAAGGAGGTAGACCGTGTCCCAGGCTTCAACCTTGTGCAGTAGCATGATCATGGTGCCTCCAGCTTGAATTCGCTGAATCGCCAGAATCAGCTGAGAGATCGTGAGCCTGAGTGCTTCTCGAGCTTCTCGGTACTCGGCCCGCCGATGAGTTCGCAGGACCTGCCCATCACAAAGGACCAACTGAAAGGTCTGGCCAAGAAAAGGCCTGTCGTTGTTGAAGTTCGCTTTCTCGGGATGTGTGATAGGTACTTCATCGACCCCATATTCCTTTGAGAGCATCGTGATATCGAGGTACCTAATGGTACAATTTTCCTGGCGAAGGAGTACTTTATGGCCTCCCATTGTAAGCGGTAGTGTTATGCCTGATGCACTTGCTCCAGGGTTGTACTTGAGAGCGCTAGATGTGTAGCCTCCTGGAGCCATGCACAAGTCCAGTACTCTTGCTGGAGTTGACAGTGATACACTAAGTGCTTCGGTCTCCTCTTGCATCTCGTCACCGATCTGGCGCATCATGTTGAAGAACTTGAATGAGGCTCCAGCATCAGACGAGTCTGCTTTCTGTCGCTGATTTTTGAAATGAGCATCACCCAAGGGGTTCTCCCATCCCTGTTTATCAGAATAAGGATTCACTTCATCATGAGACAATTTCAGAGGGAAATCGATACCTTTTGCCTTAAGTCGTTCAGCTTTTTGAAAGTAGATTCGCGTTCCAGAAGGAATCGCTTGACCACATTATTTGCGTTTGCGGATTCCAAAGACAGAGTTGCAAAAATTGCAGAAACATTTGATTCCATAACAGGCTTCTCTTGAGTTTTGAGAGAGGAGTAAATTCTTTCTCATGGTCATGCGATGATTTTGGGGCTCACTTTTCTCAGTCGGCGAGACTCTGACGATCTGGGGCTCTTCAATGTATTTCGTCACCTGTCATCTTTTTGTCTGTGTCGACTCGACCCAATGAGCTGAAGACACGAAGGAGGAGGCGTGCAGCAGCCTTCGTTACACAGATGCCCTGTTTGTTCTTTGCAGCCAGCATAAATAAAGTCAAAAAAGGTCGGCTGCATAAAATTATCACAAGATCCATGCTATTGCCCTCTTTCAGTCTGACACGCATATGCTTCTCGACCTGGAGAACCACAAGAATCACAACATTTGGACACGCATGTCTTACCTCCTCTAAAGAGTGTATACAAAATCTGGATGCTTGTCTCCCAGAACCTCAAGTTTCTCATCATAATTCAAACTCTCCACCCCAGCAAGAATTGCATCTCGATTTTCTCTCTTCTTCTTATTCCTCAAACTCAAGAGTCTCATCTCAAGAGCTGCCGCGAAAATCGAGATAACCGTGAGCGCCATGTACAAAATCGTAGCGAACTTATATCTTGGAGCCCATTTCTGAGGAAAGATCCAAGTGCTCACAATACCGCCAATATTCCCAGAGATGAAGCCCATTGCAATAGCTGTCGCCCGCTTCGAATGAGCAGCGGTATTGTTAGTCATCCATGCAAAGATGCTGGGTGCTCCAGAAGAAACGCCAGTGATGAACAGACACAGACTCATGTAGCGGACGGCCGGCTTCTGCGCGACGAAGAAGATAGAGGCTCCGATAAGAGCGACTATTGAGGTGCACATTGTAGTGATACCGCGGCATCTGTAGTGGTCGGACGCCCAAGCAACGATCAAGGTGACGATGAAGGCTATTGCGAACGGTGGAACACTCATCAGTTGAGTCGTCGTCGGGTTGAAGCCGAAGTCTCGAACAATGGTTGGAGTGAAGATTGCCAGGCCAAGGACAGCGGTACCATTGTAGAGGAAGAGGACACACATGATCCAGACATGGATGTCTGTGAACGCAGACAAGACTCCTTTCTTAGTGATTTTTGTGCTTCGGAACATGGCAGTTGTCTCCGCGAGTCGCTTAACACATTGCTTTCGATGCTTAGCTTTGAAAGTTTTGACATGTTCGGGTGATTTTGGGAGAATCCAGAAAGCGAAGACTGCGTAACAGACAGTAAACATCCCTTCAAGAATGAAGAGCCACTGCCAGCCCTTGACCCCTGCGAGGCCATCAATCCGGGAGATTGCGGCAGCAAGTAAACCCGAAAATGCATTGCTGAGTGCCACAATAGAAAGGAAAAGTCCAACCCGGAGCTGCAGTTCTTGGGGTCGATAGAAAGAGGAGAGATATAAGATGATGCCAGGCGAGATTCCGGCTTCACATAGTCCCAGACAAAATCGAACGGCAAGTAGCCCATGGTAGCTTGAGACACGACCTTGAAGTGTAGTAACAATTCCCCATGCAACACAGAAGCCTGGGAGCATGATGCTCGGTCCAATCTTCTTCAAGACGAGGTTGGATGGTATATCAATGATGATGTATGGAATGTAGATAATTGTGAGAGCTATGAAGAGTCAGGATTGAAGTATCCAGGTGGAAGGGGACATGCTAACCAGTCTGATATTGCACGTCAGTGATTCCGAGGTCTTTCTGCAGCCCAGCCACTCGAGCGTTGCCAATATTTGCACGATCGATGAAGGCCATCAAGAAGAGGCCCGAGATGGCGGGCATGAGAAGGAGGTCCATTCGCCATAGTATATCTCTGTCGAGAGCTTTCTCGGTCTTTTCAGTCAACTCATGTCGACTGCTAACAGGTGAAAACACTTGGAGATCTTCTTGGAGGACGACAAATTTCTTCTCCACGCTGCAAATTTTAGAAGCCATGACTGGTATTGTAAGTGATATTATCCCGAGGTGGAATGCTTCAAGCCAATTGATGCAGACGGAAACTGGTAAGACTCGAGATCAAAACTACTGAATATATGTATGCTTGGTTATTCTTGGTTCAGGGTTGATGGTTACCTTTTTCAGTTGCTCAGGGACACCACTTGGCGGGAAAGACGAACCTTCGAATGAGACGTTGTGTTTTGTGAAACTCGCAACGCAGTTTAAGAACTCGCATCTTAAAAAATAGGCCTCGTGCCATTTTGACTCCATAAATGCGAGCAGATAATTGAGACGTGACCTCTTGCCCAGAAGCAAACTAACATGAATAAGATTATCGCTGGGAGACATCCTGAAATTAGCTTTCAAAGACGGCAACAGCAAGTGGCCCCCAACTTATGTCTGTTGCTGGTTTGCAATCATGTTTTCTGCCAAGCAACCGGAATGGAGCGCGAGCGGTCCGAAAGTTTCCAAGTCTTGCTCTAATGGCGCAAGACTTTCGCCCTAACGTGAGAACTTTACAGACTCTTTCCATCTCGACATTGTCAGCAAACACGCCGAGAGAGGAGGCAATCAGAGAAATGGGAGTGTCACGGAGTTCATCTTCTAGTCACAGCATTCCCTGTGATCCTTACTTCTGAAGGAAGACCTTGATTCGGCTGCTTTTCCAAGAGCATAAGCTTCTCGCGTATTCTTGATGTACGTTTAGACCAAACTTTGACATTCCGTCAATGCATCCTCAATGGAGTCATGCTGATGAAAAGTGTGGCACTTGCCAATGAAGGTCGTGCTGATGTGTGGCAAGGCTGAACAAGAAGGCGGTATTTTTTGGCCCCGATCTGGATCCTCCACTCCAAAGCTTACCAGCAACTAGTACAATTCTACATGGATATCCTGGCTACATCTGACGCGTGCATTTAGCCAGGGCCAATAAACTCATCCCGAGGGGAAGCTGTTCAGGACCATCGCGCGCCAATCACAACGTTTCCCGCAAAATTCCAAATAGTTGCATGCACACAGCCAATGATTTAGCCGATGCCGCAAAGCTTCCTAGTGCGGAATTGAGATCAAGTGAAACGTACGGATGTACACAAATTGTTTATTTATTGAACAGACGAAATCATTGTTTCAAGTCAGTCGAGTACGTCAAAACTCTCATCTCCATGATAGAAATTTAAAACGTGGAGAAATTGTGAAAGGAATGGCAACGACCAAAACAGGAAAGCGCATTGGAAAGCGAGCAACGGCATGTCATGAATGCAGATCAAGAAAGCGGAAGGTACAAGCATTTCCCTTGCAATCCCAAATCTGTAACTCAGACTGACATTCTTTTCGAGTGTGACGGAGTGACCCCGAAATGCAATCAGTGCAGAAGCTTTAGCAGAGACTGCAATTATACCCCCGTCAGTGGAACTGAGTAGTGGAAAGCGCTCTTCCGCGATTGCGGCTTTCGGCTCCTGCCTGCAATCCTACCTAGACTGATGCGTCTCAGGAAAGTGATTATTGACTCTGAGTATCTGAAGAGACTGGAAAATAAAATCGAATCACTGAAATCCGCACTGGAGCTTGGGAGAGCACAGCCTCAAATTCATACAGAGGACTGGTCTTTCGCTGTTCCTTGCAGAGATGCTCATGGAGCACAACTATCTTGGACAGACTCAGGATTGCCGAGGCCAGATCCGGACCTATCCGAACTGGACATTGCATCCCTCCTCGAGCGCTTACCAACCGATCGTCCTCATATGCTCACACCGATAACGGTTGTGACAAACAAGAAACTTCTCTCGGAAGCAACCAAGGCACTCTTCACCCACATCAACTCCTGCCACCACTTCGTTGACGACAGTTACGATCCAGTCAGGGCAGTATCGCCTTCACAATTCGATCTTCAACTCCTTCGGAGCGCCGTCCTAAGTGCCGGTGCATGCTTACTTGAGAAGCCTGAGGCTACACCATTGAGTGACTTGGGTGCAAAACACGCTAAGAGCATACTAGAGCGGTGCCTCGACCGCAACCCCTCAGCAAACTTTATCTGCGGTCTTGCTGTTTTGGCTTGGCGAGAGTCGACGCTCGGAAATGATGAAAAGGCTGAAAAGTACAAATGTAAGATATCAAGCACTCTGTGTCGCTGAATACCATGACGCTGACGCGATCTTAGTGATAGCAGAAGAAGTGGCGGAGCATTTTTGTGTAAACCAACATAGCACATAGTATCACCGAGAGCATAGCGTTGGGCAGAATATAGAATTGGTCATTTGGTTGATATCATTCATCGTTAAGTTGAAGCGGCTCGAGACGCTCACGAACATGAGATGCGGCAGAGGCTTTGGGCTTCTCACAAGATACATGGTAATCCAGGGGACTTTTTGTAAGGATGTGGTCTAAGTGTAGAATTAATCATTCTTCATCCTCGAATTGGATCATACCTCGTTGACCTTGCCCGCAAGCCTTCTCCCCAGAGTACAAATACAATTGCCCACAAACAGAAAAAGTATTGAAGTCCTACCATCTGACCAAAGGCATTCTTCTCACTTGCCGAACGTATCCAGTCGGAGTAAAATAACACCAACACGAATCTAACAATTCCCTTCACCACAGATGTGACCGCCACCGTTTTAGCAGCCAAAGCCAGATACGTATCCACCACGAGAGTGATAAGGATATTCGAGGTCGCTGCGAGCTCAAAAGCTTGCATGGCATGACCGATTGCCAGATCAATCCAAGGTCGTCTGTCCGCGATCGTCAACCCGAAGAGCAGGATTCCCATTGGGCCAACCATAGCAGGAAGAAGTGCATAGAGAAGATACTCAGGCTCCTGCGACCCTTGGATGATGCAGCTAAACGGTTCGATATTATATCGATGAATTTCCCGCCGAAGAACATTGCTAGGGCAGAGCCGAGAAGGGCTGGAAGCGAGAGAAGACCAAGAGTGCCGATGGGGTGGTTGTACGGTGGCTTGGTGAACGTTCGTGCGGATATGGGTTGGATTATGATATTACTGGCAGAACTGTCAGCCAATCACTGAGATTGTTGCGAGTTGAACACCTTATCATCCAGAAAACATTCCAACCGTCAAGCTTGACCACAGAACTTCAGGATACGCCACGGCTGAAAACATATTCCACAGGACATTGAAGAACCTCTGGTCTTTGTTTTACCCAATATAAAGACTCATCCTCTGAGTGAAAGTGTTGCAAAAATATCTCTCTTGTGATAGGTCGTTTCATGAAGCTGAAGGATCGCGAGGATCTAGGTCACTTCTCCTGCAATTGCAATCCATTCGCATACATTTTACACGACCCATACTGAATGACACAACCGTTGACAAAAGCTCCCAGGAATAGGCCACAAGTTACGGAGAAGTGGAAGAACATCAAGGCCGTGCCACGCTGATGAACGAAGAAAAGGTCCGCAGCCATTGCTACGACGGGAGCCTCTGCTGGAGATCCTGCAAAGCGTGATATGGTGGAGGATGCAAGCAATTGCCTTGTGCTATGAGTTTTTGAAGACTAGATGTTTGCGCCAATGAAGATTGGTACCGCTGCTAGAATGACAGGCCGTTTGCCAATGATCCGGGAGAGCGGCACCCAGAGCAAATTTCCAACTCCAAATGCTAGAATATTGGAAGAAAGCACGTAGTCTACAGCCCTTGGATCTGTTTGAAAATCTTCGCACAACTGAGCCGTAGCCAGCATGAGCTTGAAAGCATTGGCTGTTGCTAAAAATGTGAAGACGCAGCCGGTGAGATAGCTTCGGTTCTTATACAGACGGCACCAATTCTTCACGAGGTCGTTCCCATATCCTCGAATTCGACATCCTAATTTCGGTGCATAGCAATGGATCGTTGGGGTCCAAAGATGGCTGAGGTCGCAACGCTTTTCTGCCATCCGCCTTACTTTGATAAAGTCCGGCGTGCTACTTTGAGACTCGAACATGTCACAGGAATCGACATTAAAATTCCTTGAAGGAAGAAACGGAAAAGAAATTAGAAAAGGTCGTAGGGCGCGAGAGACATTTTCTTCTTGTGGTGATAGAATACTATGTCTGCAAAAAGTTCATCTTCCCAAGCCCCGGTCGTTTCATACGATGTTCATATTGAGAGTATGGCAGAACGCATAAATAGATTATGGTAAATAAGAAGCCTCATTCGGGTCGCAAGTAACCAAAGAACGAAGATCCCGATGAGCTACTTAAAAGTGCACTTAAGACACTTGATAGTTTGTTCCCTCGCGACTAAGATCCCGAAAAACATTACTACAATGAATTGTTCAGGCTCATCAGGAGTCATCCTTGCAGTCCACCGTTGCATTCGATAGATAATCCTGACTTTCCACTTGTGCCTCCTCGTGTTCTGGGTGGGAGGAATGATTGAAACTGTTAGTCCAGCTGAGAGGCTTCTGTCGGTCGTCAGTAGAGACGATCGAACCTAGCCGGCTAAGAAATAGAGGAACCCCAGGGCAGAACGTGATGTTGAATTTCCAGCGTACTCGTGGATCTCCCAGGCCGGAGGCATGCCCATGATGATCTCCCGCCTCGTCAAGCCTTTCCACCTCTTGTCATCGCAAATTCCGCAATGCCGAAACCATCCAACAGGCAAGAGATTAGTCCAAGCCTTCCGATTCAGTCATGTTATAGGAAGAGAAGAAACTCACATTGAAGTTTTGAACAGCAGTGCAAGCCCCCCTGTGGTGTTCCCATCTCTATCCTTAATAACCATAAACCTCGCACAATTGGCACAGAGTATAATGCCTCCAGTGCAGCCCAATCTCTCGACAGCCCAAAAATTATGATGCGCTGGACAAGCGCATCTTCGATCCCTTCTACGGAGGTCTCGTATGGCAGGTGGCCGGTGTCATTCGTAAATCCGTACCCAACCTCCAAACCGCCTGGGGTATTTATCTATGAGATTCTCGGACTGGTTACCGCGACACCTCTTACACCTCTTCTTCCCATATTCCTTAACCCAGTACTCTTCATCTTCATCTTCGTATCTTGCTCGCTCGGCAACGGGCGACATTCGAGATCATCGTATCCCGAGAGGCACAGAAATCTCAAGATAGTCCCCTGCGCTGCTGAGTCTTCCTATGATATATGCGGCGGCAGATCGAGAGCGTAGTAGTGTGCCAGGCAGTGAAGCAAATAAGGATCTGAGAGTGCGAGGGACAGCTTCGCGGGTCGGTCAAGGAGTTTGAAGATGGAGTAGACGACTTCGGCGGGGAGTGTAGTCAGTTGGCATTTTGACTTGGAGAGAAGGCAGATTCTGCAGCTCTGGAAGCCGGGATCTCTCCAAGGGCAGCCATTATGAAATATCTGTTGCGAATTGCTGAAATTCTTCGTTTCTCTGCAGGAATGTAAGGGGCTGAAGCAAGGGCGTCTGCCATGGGGAGGGAGCTCCTGGGAGTTCAGCGCAGCTTACATAATAGAGGCACCTCGCCATCACCAGCCACCAACCATCTGGTCTTGCCATTCAATCATCAACTGACTTTCTTCCCCGCATCAGATCATCCCAACTTCTGCAGTTCATCGCCAGAACCACTCGATCTTCCCCCTCGGTATATTGTTGACCGATTCTCTCTTAGTATACCAGGATTCTCCAGACCAACCCAGTTCAACCTGCTCAATTTTTCAATTGCCGAAGCCTTACGAGGCCGTAGAGGTTGCCACTTTGTCCCAGGTACTCAGGTACTTGTACTTGATATCCCTTAATGCCAAGATGACGTTTCTTTTCTGTGATGAATTTCATAAATTTCCCCTCTTCTGTCAAACATCTCTTTGGTGTTGTGCTTGCTTTCAGAATATTTACAAACTGTGTTTGCTCCTTTTTGCTGTCAACCTTCAAGGCAAAATTTTACCTCAAGATGAGGCTCATGAAGTTGCAGATATTTACCGTGATATGGGGGGTGCTATTTGCATTCGTTCAGTCACAAGATCCTCCTGGTACTACAACACCGCTAGTCGAGTCCTGTGGTCCTAATAGCGCCGTCGTTTGCGTGAATAAATATGTATAAACTTTTAACTAGTCTATTCTACCTGTTACTGACTCTACCAGGCCAATGTTATGCCATACCACTTTTACAGAAACACATCTACAACGAATACTCAGTATGATTTCCGCAATACATCTGTTCCGTCAGCACCCGACTTCTCGCTGCTGTCCGACGCTTCCTTCGTTGTCTTCGATCAAGAGCGTGGCCTTGAATATCTCGGACCAAGCCCAACTTACGATTACATGTTTGCCGTCAGCACTGCAGTCCATGAAGCTCCCGTGTATGCTCCGGTTCAAAACCTGCTGTTCATGTCACAACTCGCTCCTCCACCAGGTTTTCTACCCCAACTTGTCGTCAACCTGAATGAAGACCCACCAACTCTGTCCGAGTACCTTCCTAACCCACCAGTAAGATCTCTTCGTCTGATTGAATACTCTTTCTCACATTTACCGAGATCTATGCTCCAAACGGCGGTACTTTCCGTGACGGGCTCATCGTTTTTGCCGCTTCAGGAGGCAACAACAGTCTCCCAGGAGGCGAACAGCGTATCTCAGTCCGTACGGTGGATCCTGCAACCAACAAATCTAACGTCCTCATCAACAACTACTATGGCCTCTATTTCAACTGCATCGACGACATCACCGTGCACCCCGTAACCAAAGACATCTTCTTCACAGACCCAGACTACTCCTGGTTCAACGCCCTAACCGACACGGCACCTCAACTCCCAACCGCATCGTACCGCTACAATCCCTCCACAGGCGCAATCTTCCTCGTCGACTCCACCATCCAGCAACCCAACGGCATAGCCTTCAACCCCAAAGGCGACACCTTATACATCTCAGACACTGGCTCCGTAGCTGGCACCGTAGACCAAGCTCTCGGCCCAACAGGTACGACTTTCAACACTACCTGGCCACGCATGATCTACGCTTTTGACGTGACGCACAACGGGACCCGCGTCGGAAATAAACGCTCTTTCTACATGTCCCAAGACTGGGTTCCGGACGGATTGAAAGTATCGCAGGAGGGGCTTGTGGTTACGGCTACGGGACATGGTGTTGATGTTCTGGATGACGTGGGTCAGTTGCTTATTAGGATTCAGACGAATTATACGGTGCAGAATTTTGCGTGGGTGGGTGAGGATTTGAAGGAGTTTTGGATGATGGGACAGGGTGGGATTAGTAGGGTTAAGTGGAATATTGCGGGGCAGAGGTTGACTTGAGGATTACATGAACTTGAACGGAAAGCTGCTGCAGTGCTGGACGATCTATTGGAGCTGGAATGATACGAACGTTGTTTGGACCAAAATGTCTCTAATTCGAAATCTTTTCACCAGTTTACGTTTCAAATTGCAACTAATTTTTCGATTTTTTTTACACTTTTTTACTTTTTTGTCACCGCGGTTATTTCGTTGAGGCTTTAAGGTAGAAGTCTCAGTATTATGAGGCGCTTGGTGGAGGCTGTGGCAGCAGCCTTCCGCCGCCTGGGCATGCTAATCGCTCAGCCTCAGCCACGATGTCGTACTCGCAAAAAGCAAATACTGATAGGCTTTCTTGAAATTCTCCGAACTTTGAGTGACTCATCTTGATCAGGATCTGGCACATCGTCAATCTATCCCTTAGTCTGTCATTTCTGGAAAATGGATTCAGATGAACCGATCGAAATGTCCAATAGGGCTGTAGCCTTGGCAAGAGTCTTCAATGATTGCTTGCAATGCTTCGAGTACTTCAGGGTAGCCCGATCTCCTCCACGGGACTTCGAACGCCTCCTTGTGAAACTCGACTGCCAAAAAGAGCGATTGGCAACCTGGAGTGATCTTGTTGGTGTTTTACGGACGGCAGAGGAGGGACGGAATTCAGCACTGGACTCCGAGAAAGGCAAATTGATTGAACGATGTCTCGAATCCATCACCTCGCTCTGCAATGATGAAGACAAGCTTCCAAAAGAATACGGTGTCCAGCCGGTTAGGGAAGATACGCCGGTTGATGCTCTTTCCAACTGCATCAGTTCAAGCAGAGCAACCCTTTTCAGCAAGTCCTTCCAGCGCATTCATCAACATCTGAGTACACAAAAACGGCCTAGCGTTGCTGCAAAGTCTATTTGGGTGATTCGTGACAAAACAAAATTTGAGACTTTTGTTGGCTGTATCAAAGACATTGTCGACGATCTGCACGATATTCTACGTGTCTCTCCAAAGATCCAGACCAAGATGGTGATATCCGACATTGCATCACTTGGCGTGTCGAGGCTACACTTGGTGGAAGAATCCTGCGATGAAACGCCATATCAAGCTTGGTCAGATGCTGCTAGTGCGATTCTTATTGTTTCAGAAGCCGGCACGATTGACCAACAAAAATCACGATATATTGAAGACTGGGTTCCAGATGTGGGAGAAGTTAAAGACGAGGGCACCTCTGCAACAATAGCAAAGAATCTTGAGGAACCCAAGACTGAGACAAAGGTTAGTATCAAGTAATGAACATCTCTTAAATCGAAATTAATGTTGGTTTAACAGAAGAAGTTCGAATTGAAATGTGGCTACTCCTCGCAGCTTTTCATGGTCTTCACTGCGCGCTGTCTCCTTTCTGAGTCATCAAAGCCATGCGATGATGAAGCATTTGGTTTGATGTGTTTTCCTAGTTATGGTCTACAGGCATTCTTTTCCGAGGGTACGAAGCACACGGTGACCGTCGGGCAAAGAATCTCCAGATGCTACAATTTGGAATTTAGCGACGAAGAGCTTCGGATGCTTGAACTCAGCGAGCTAAGCAAATGGCAGGAAACCGCAATCGAGCAGAACCTTCCAAAAGCAGTGATATTCGTGTACTGTGGACCCTGCGCATGTGCTGTTCAGACCGCTGTTGGTATATGCATCGCAGAAAGCCGGGCGGCAATACACTACAAAACCAGGGTGGATGACCGGATAGGTGTTACTTGTTGTGCAGGGGCATCTAAGAAAGATCGGTTGGAATCGATAATTATAATGATCAAGGAAGCGGAAGCGATTCCTCAAAGTGTACCATGCCCCTGGTTGGAACACATCGATCGAGTGTGGATTGAGCAAAGGATCCTTCAACTGGAAGAAGATTCTTCTGATGGAACCAAGGAACAATCGCCTTTTGAGCTTATGGCAGACCTTCTAGCAAATTTTGAGAAACTGAGCGGATTGAGCGGATTTGTTATAATTGGAGAAATTGAACACACGCACTGGATCTTCCGCACTCCCCCGTTTCCTTGGAGCGCAAGAATACCTCGGGAGTCTGAGATATACCGCTTTTGGAAGGGGGCAGTAAATTGGAACCGGACTTACTTTGGCACCTACACACCTCGAAATTTCAAACACATTCGCAAGATTCAAACGCCTAAACGAACGATCTCTAGTTTGGGGGGAAAGCTGGCCGCAGAAGGCTTTGAAGCTGATTCACAGCCGCCAAAACGGCAGAACATTTCTATCACCAAGAAGACTCAGGAAGCAGCCACTCAACCTGCAACTGCTTACCCATTTTCTCCATCCAGCCAAAGCACAGCCGCAACAGGATTGGAAGCTCAACAGCCTACTTTTCCTGGCCCTCCCAGCAGCATTTCTAGTGCTGACGCGATGGACTCCTTACAGCCGGCCTTGTAAGTACAAAACATCTTAGATCTGTAGATGTTAATAATGCTAACTCCAAACCAGCAATTTCAAAATCCCGAATACTTCCAGCGCGAACTTTGATTTCTACTCCATGCCACCTTCGAACGCGTACTCGTATCCTGAATAGGTTAGAGCACACCTTCCTTCTCCGATCATGACTACTGATTAGTAGCTGACTCTTGCAGCGTTTCGCTGATGACTGCTGACTACGCGGATTCTTGGCTTGATTTTATTTCGAGAAATGAGGGCTTTTCTTTTTTCACTCGACACTTTAACTTCGCAGACCTCAGCTCGAGTGTTTTAAGTTACTTTGCGACGTTTGTGCGGTTTTCATATTTGATGTACAAGTATAAGTGTGTTACGAGTGCTTTAGGTAGAAATTACTCGAATTCTTAAAAGGAAGGCTCTCATTCTTGTGCTAAGCAACAATAGAATATTTCGATAGTGGCTCCCCTTGGCATTCATTGTGGTCGACAATGTATCTCACTAACCACGTTCTTCTCGAGAAACGCGTACAGCTTCTCATTTTCTTCCGCCGTCTGTTCCCGGCCATCTACATGATACAAAAATCTTCTTATCTCGATGGAAACGGTTAAGGGTTTTTTTCTCACCATGTTCCTCTCGTTTAGAAACTTATGAATTTTATCGCTGTCTCTAGCTGTCGGATCCTGGCCATCAACAAAACAGGGCCACTTTCTTTGATCTCGAGAATCAGAGATCAAATCATGTGCAAATTGGAGTATAATCCAATAACTGAATGCATAATAATTTCTTTGGATTTCGTCGACTTCAACTCTTCTTCAATTCATCTTCAGTGCATTGCGGCTCTTCCTTGTTTGGTGCTCTGAAAAGCTAGGCTCCCCCGCAATTCGTATTTTCGCAGAGGTTGAGCTAAATGGTCGGCTTCCAATGGGCGTCAAAGTTTTCCTGAAGTATTGGTCGAACACCGGTGCCCATTTCCAACATTGACGGATGGAAAACTCCTCTCGTGGTCGACAGTTTAGCAGAAAAACTTTCATAGAATGCTGATTTTCTGGTACTGAAAATGCCGGCATATTCAAATTCAGTTGCTGAGGCGTTCGCGTGACATTTTCCAGCCTATTCAGCTTTATGCATGACGCTTTAGTTGAAAATTGCTTGAGCATGATGAAATATGTAGATGATATTGAGATATTTTTGGAAGGAAGAGATTTGGAGTGTCACGAAAATTGAAGACTTTAGAAAATGTGAATAGGGTATATGTGTTATGTAATTTCTAGAAAAGTAGTGCGGACTGAGGGCTTCTCAAAACAAAGTCACCAATACTTAACGCAGTCTTTCCTGATACATAAGTGAGTCGCTAAATCATCACGAAATCCTCCTATGAGATTGACATTTTATAAACTTAACGCATCTATAAACTTAAGATATCTATAGACATGAGATATCCACGAACTAGAGATATGAATAAACTCGAGATATCCTCAAACTTGAAGTATCTATAAAGTTGAAATATTCAACTTATGCATTGAGAAAGACCCCGCTTAGTGTCATTCATTTCATTTTTAAATTGCAATGAATGATTAGCTGAGCGCTTCCTGCTTCTCACCTGGTTCTCAATATATCGCTTGCCGAGTCAGATGGGGTGTGTATTAACCCGGCTCTAGTCTGAGAGTAAATCTTACCTTCAGCTGCAATTTAGATCAATTGAGTTTCTGGATGCCTCTGTACAAGCGACTCGTGCCTTCGGAGGAAGTCCGAGGGATATTTCTTATCGTGAGATAAGAAGCGCTCCCCCGCTTGCGTGCCTTACAGACTGCCTATTCTGGAATGGCCCCGGAGGCTATTTCGGTGATCAGGGCACGATCAGGGCCCGACGCACGAACAACCCGGTACATTTTTCATCCCATCACAGATAGATCAGCGATGTTCCTGTTACTTGTCCTATCTGGGCAGCTCGTTGAAGAGCACAATGCGACAATGTCCAGGGCCTCTTCCTATCATACATGTCACCGCGTACCCCGCCAGGAACGGCAGCGATGCGAAATGAGCTTGCAGCGCCTGGCGGGACTTTTTAATAAAGGCCATGAGCCCCAACGCAAAGATCTTGGGACCTTCGAACTGCTCATCCATTTAGCTAGACGCGGTCCTTAGTTCCAATCTATCAAGATGAAGTCGATACTGCTCGCAGCTTCACTTGCCACCCTTTTGGTTCTGGGTGATGCAGTCCCCACTCCTGCCAAATACTCAGTTCACGAAAAACGGGTATCACGACCAAGACACTGGGCCCGAAGTGCGCGCGTGGATGCCGATGCCATCCTGCCAATTCGAATCGGTCTGACCCAAACCAATCTCGAGAGCGCATGGATTCACTTGAAAGATGTGTAAGCATTGATCCCTATTAACAGGATTCGGCTGATGTAACAAATTCTAACAAATTGTTAGTTCCGATCCCGATTCTCCCAATTTTGGCAGGCATTGGAGTCAGGACAAGGTTCACGAGGTGTTCTCCCCTGCTGAGGAAGCTGTTCAAGCTGTTCGGGATTGGCTTGTGGCCTCGGGTATTGAGCGGGATGACATCGTCCACTCGGACAACAAAGGCTGGCTCGCGCTGGATATTCCTACATGGAAGGCCGAGGAACTCTTCCAAACCGAGTATCATGAACATGAGCATTCCAGTGGTAAAGTGAAAGTTGGCTGCGATGAGTATGGCCTACTACCCAATCTTCAGGTCGTGATACTGACAAAAATTTTCCCAGATACTCTATTCCCGACCATATCAAAGCTCACATTGACTACGTCTCACCCGGCGTGCAACTTTCGGCTTCATTGAAGAAGAGACAAGTCAAGAGAAGCGAAGGAGCTCGAGGCTACAAGCCTGGTCCCTTTAAGAAGGTCCCAGAAGATCACGACAAATGGACAATGCCACCCGGAGCAAGCCTGCTTCCCGCGGATCTGCAAGACTGCGGAAGAAACATTACACCCGTTTGCTTGAAAGCTCTCTACGATATTCCTAATGCTTACATCAAAGACGATGTGAATATGCTGGGCCTATATGAGAGCGTTGACACTTATTCACAAGAGGATCTCAACTCCTTCTTCGCCGAGTACGCCTCCAATGTTCCACAAGGCACGCACCCAAAACTGGATTCCATTGATGGAGGCGAAGCACCAGTTGCAGCTGACAGCGAGTACAATACTGGAGAGTCGGACATCGACATGGACATCGGCTTTTCTTTGATTTATGTAAGTCAATGAGATTATCCGAGCTTGCAAACTGCCTCTAACTTCTTCATCCAGCCTCAAACAATCACGTTGTATCAGGTCGATGATCTGATTGAAGGACTTACCGACGGTGGATTTAACACATTCCTCGATGCACTTGATGGCTCGTACTGCACCTACACTGCGTATGGTATTACTGGCGATTCTCCAGGTGTGGATGCTGTCTATCCCGATCCTGCTGCAGGTGGCTACAAAGGACAACTCATGTGTGGAACCTATACACCCACTCGAGTCATTAGTGTCTCCTATGGGGTCTCTGAATATGACGCCCCAGTGGCGTACACCCGCCGCCAATGCAACGAGTTCCTAAAGCTCGGACTGCAAGGCACCACCGTCTTCTACGCCTCCGGCGACTACGGCGTCGCTTCCTTTCCCGGCGACGACAGCGACAACGGCTGTCTCGGTGCCAACTCAACAATCTACAACCCCAGTTTTCCCACCTGCCCATACGTAACAGACGTCGGCGCCACCCGCCTCTACGACAACCAAACCGTCCTCGACGCCGAATCTGCCATGCAAGCAAATCTGGGCGTCGGCTACGAGCTCTTCGCCTCTGCTGGCGGCTTCGCGAACTACTTCCCTGTCCCCGAATACCAAGAATCCGCCATCTCCACCTACTTCGCCGAACACGATCCAGACCTCCCCTACTACATCATCAACGAAAACGCCACGAACATCGGCGAAGGTGGCGGTTTCTACAACCGTGCAGGCCGCGGGTTTCCCGACGTTTCTGCCAATGGTGCGGAGTTCAGAGCTTATACGAATAATACGGATTTCCACTACTATGGAACGAGTCTCGCGTCCCCGATTTGGGCGAGCATTATTACGCTAATTAATGAGGAGAGGACGGCGATTGGGAAAGGGCCGGTGGGCTTTATTAATCCGACGCTTTATAAGAATGCGTGGGCCATGAATGATATTAAGAATGGGAGTAATCCGGGGTGTGGAAGTGAGGGGTTTAGTGCGGTGGAGGGGTGGGATCCGGTGACGGGGTTGGGGACGCCGAATTATCCTAAGTTGTTGGCGTTGTTCTTGAGTCTGCCGTGAGTTGGGGTAAGAGGTAAGCGGGTGAAGGCTGGTTCATGTTTCTAAGCGGACTATGGGAAAATACGAAATTTCATGTTCATAATTATAATGTATACGATGCCTTCGCTGAGCTTTTGTTGGTTGTCAAATATGTATTTCATTACAGCGAAAAGTTGATTGGCCGGCTGCTTGGGGTCGTCTATCCCAGAGAAGCAGTTTATGATCCGGGCAAGTCTTTCAATCAGCCTCGTCGGATACGCACTAGCGGAGTATTGTAATCTCCTGTAAATTTCTCTTTGGCGTGTTTGGATATACGCAAGCGCCATATTCCCATGGTGAGAGGAAGTTGAGTCTCTTCCTTCTAGTCATAGTCACATGATATTCATCACGTGCCTTGACGCCTACAATTTCATAGCGCAGGTTCTGTCATCTACAATCCTGTCAGACACGGGTCTACCATTCCACCGAGCCTTCATCTAAGTGGTTCGTCTCAAATCCTTTCAACCTTGAGGCTGAACAAAGACGGCCGGATCTTCTCGCAGAATGGTTCTGTGTTAGGTTTAGTGTCTCGACGTGCAGATTGCCCTCTGCTTAGCCGAGACCCGTAGCCGAGCCGAGTCCAAGGGGGCTAGTGGTCTGCGGTTTGCAGAGTGAAGATTGTTTGAGCCTGGCGTTGAGGCTTTTGAAAGCAAAGGAATTACCGATATAGGAAGCAAGTTGCGAGTTCATGGAGGAAAGCCACGGCTGTTATGGGAAGCAAGGTGCGAGATAAATATAAGAGCGTGCGAAACGCTGGAGAATTGGCCGCGGACAAATTTGCTATGATTCAGAAGTTCTTAGATAATATTGTGGGTTGCAAATCTTGGGCATGTTTTCTTGGAAACTACTGCATTGCTTTGCACTTGATTGTCTTGAGCACCGGTATCATAACTTATTCAGTCTTTAAATTCAACTCGAATCTTTGAAGAATTCTAACTCTAGCTTTCACAAATACGGAGGTCCAGGTTGCAATATCAACCAAAGATGTGGCATTTCGAACGCTGAGGAGAATGTCTTTAACCTAGTGAGAACCTCAACAACTTGTCTGCCGCTCACATTCATCGCATTCAGATTTTCTCACTAAGAAAAATAAGCTACCTTAGTCTTTTACCTGCTAATGACCATAGAACTATCTTTAAGCTTCACAATGCTCGCGGATCTGGACGAAAATGCCCATCAAACTTTTGGCATAAATACTCTCCTCAAAAGCTCTTCGCAACTGCGTCTGGCCCTCCAGACTGCCCTTCGAACCAACGTTGACGATGCTTCTCACCATCGGAAACATGCACTAGACCTCCGTCTCACTTTCTATCTACTCGAATACTGCTCCCAATTCGGACTTCAAACTTCTGAGGTCTTAGTTGATCCACTCAGAGCAACACAAATATTAGTCCATATCTAAACAAGACTCGATATATAGAGCACCATGGCACACATTGTCACCCTACTTTTGCCGAAGAGACTTACGGCTATCAAGATGCTTTCCATATGGTGCAAGCTTTCTTGACCACAAAGGAAGCAAGGGACTCTGTGCATATACCCAAATAATTCAACCTCCAGCACTCATAATCCTGCCAGTGGAAGTCGAATTGGAATTTCTTTCTGTGATGCCGTTGCTTCTGAGCTCTGGTGACTTCAAAGTCCAGGCCCCCATATTCCTTCTACCCCACGAATTACTCCGCATACCTGCACAATCATGCTCGAAAACTTTGGAAGAGTTGTTATTCTATTTACAATGAAAGACCCAACTTTTTGCACTCTTTCAAAATTTTTAAGAGCCTTGGGAAGTGCCTACTGTAGTTGTGGTACGCGAACCCACTCAGCGTCTTTGGTGGCGCTGACCCCACTTGGGTCAATCCACCTGCATGGTCAGCAACATTTAAGGGAAGCACTGCCCATATCATATCCTCTCATCCCAAATTCTTAGTTTTATCGATCAAGGCCTTGAATATATTATTCGCATCCATATGTAATAAGTGGTTATCCAGATTTGACTCCAAATACATCCTTCTTAGCCTTCGGAGGTCCTATTTCTGAAGCCCAGCTGAATAATCATATCGCCCAGCACTCGCCCAATTTGTGTGAGCCATGGTTGGAGTCCCAGGAAGATCGAAAGCTTGCAAAACATGCAAGAAGAGGAAAATTGCGGTCCGTGCTCAATTATTAATTCCCTTCAACTTCGTCCTCACTCAGCTGATCTGTTTGCACACAGTGTAGCCTCGAAAGACCTATCTGCAGGGTCTGCATCAAAAGCTGTCGAGAATGTCTTGGCTATGAAAGAGAGCGAGTTTTCATCCTTGACCCGAGGACGCGTAAGGAAGTTAGGGTCGAGGATGCCAAAACCAACGGTCTGGTGTTACTACCGGCTGCCGAAGAGAAGCAAGTGGCCAAGACCCAGAAATCATGGTGGGAACCATCAGATGAGCTCCACGGCTCCATACCTACAACGAATGCATTTCTTTCCTTAACGAAGATTGCATGTCCGACTATGAGAGCCGTCTACCGCACCCAGATCTTGAACGAGTTCTTGGTCATGCATTCTCCCAGAGACATATTGTCAGGCCGAAGCCAAGCTCTCAAATACGAGCCTAGTTCTGGAAACTGGCTCAGGCTACTTCCGACCCTGCCCGATATTACGACTGCTCTCGAGGCTGCAATTCTCGCTGTTTGCACGGCTCGGCTCGGACGGGTGCACAATGATCAAGCTCTGGTTCACGAGAGCTTGAAATTCTATATTCAAGCCCTTTGGGAGTTGCAAAAAGCTCTCTGGGACAAGAATTTGATGGATCGAGACGAGACTGTGGCCGCTTGTATGGCTCTCGCAGTATATGAGGTGATTGAGTGTCCTGACAAGGGAGTTGCCGGTTGGATGAGGCATACGAAAGGGCTGGCAAAGCTTGTGGAGTTGAAAGGCCCTAAAGCATACAATTCTGCGTTCGGACACGAAATATTTCTTTCTTTCTTTGCAATTGAAGTATGGCCAATCTTCCCTTTTACACCTGAAAATTACTGAACCAATCTAGGTCCAACAATCTCTCGTCGAGCGTCGATCGACCTTCCTCTCAGAACCGGAATGGCTTGAGTTTCCATGGAAAGGATACAACAAGAAATTTCCTCACGTTGTTCTCAGCATAATGGCCGAGCAGGCGGATATCATCTCAACGGGATATGATGTGCTGGATCCGGGCCGGTCAAAGATGCAAGACCCTTCCCAAATTCTACTTGCTCTTCTTGAAATTGTTGATCGGTCCTGGAAACTCGACTCCAAGATACACGCGTTTTGGAAACGACTTGAGAAGGAATCAAAATCTCCCGTCTACTGGTCGGAGCTTTCAAGTGGCTGGAACAACAAAATCGGAGATCCAGACCTTGCAAATGTCTTTCCGGTTGCTTACCACTTTCCTGACTTGACAACGTGCTACACATGCCAACTATACTGGGCCTTAACATGCATTCTTTATTCAGGCATGAAGTTTATCTACGGAGTGCTGACGACGTTTCAACTTCAGTCAATGGCTCAAACTCTAGCCAGCGACGGCAGTCTCACTCCTGCATTCCATGTCAGCGATCTGCCGCCGTTGGGTGAACGGGCTTCCGTAACACATTTGGCCAAAAATATTTGCCAGTCTTTGGAATTCTGCCTTTATGGGCCAAATAGAAGTACAAGTCCCATGACAGGAGTATTTCCTCTGAAGGTGGCTATCGAAGCTCTGAACCACGATCCTGAGTGCACCCGTGAGCTGGAATGGGCTACGGCAGCGATGCTGTCCTTCAAGGAAAACGGAGTACAGATTCTTGCACATATGCCCAATCCGCTGACGCATCATGCTTATCTTCCAGGCTAATGAAATTGGTGGTGTTTCATGTCAAATAAATAGTTTCCATACTTGTTGATCAACTATGTTCACACGAATGTACTTAACACCTCGTCAGAACATCTGCATGCCCACTGCTTTATGAATTCCTCAAAAAATAGTCCATGACAGTTTGGCTACAGTACATACAAAACTTACCAGGCTTCAACTGCACTAATTCAAAAACCATTCCTCATGTTTTGAGTGGCACTCAATTCGAAGTCCTATGTGTCTTGCCACACTCCTGCAGACACTCGCGAGGTGATTAGGCATCAACGGCACTTCTTCTTAGGATACTCTCGATGTCGGCTAACAGTCAACAAAAAGTGAAGTCCCACGTCGCTACTTTCCCCATTTTGAGCAATTCCATCGCTTCCCCATCCATCAGCCCTTGGACGTATACCTCTCCCACAACTTTGAAATGCTCCCTATACGGCCGAATAACAATCGGCGCGCTGCAGCCAAATAAAATTGCAATGAGATCTTCCTTCAAAGTTTGCTCACAAGCAGACCCATAGATGTTATCCGGGGCCCATCACATATACCCATTCTCTGTAAGCATAAATCCTCGCTTCTGACAAGTCCTGTCAAAGCAGGAGTATACTTCAGAAAAGTCATACTCAGACGCATCAACAGGGATTACTTCGCTGAAATATCCATCGAGACGGCGGTCTCCAACCACAAAGTCCCGGTTCGCCAAACGCCACTCCTCCCATCTGAAGTAGTACCTTTCTTGTGCTGCCAACCACGTCCATCCCAGATCCTCAATTGGGGACTCGCCCCCTCGAATGTAGATGGGAGATTGAGAATCACCGCATGGTGCTCACTGGACTTTTGTCCTCGCCCTACTCGGTCCGCGACTAGAGTTCGGTTAAAGCCTTTGACGTTTCTTTGAGATCCCCGTAAATTCTAACCTACTTTTTTGATTGGATAATGGATGTTTTAGCCCAAGCAAAGTAGCCACGTCCTCGAGCTGAGATTCCCGAGATACTGTCAATGATAAAGCCACTGCAGGTCATCAAGCAGTTGTCCGAAAAGGAAATATTGCATACGCTTTGCCCGCTTGCGTGATATGGTATATACGATGAAGCATCAGGAACTGATTTTCCGGAAAACCAAGGACCCCAGAGAGGGTTCTCTATTCTCGCTAGTGAGAGCCGATCTTCCCAGCACCAATCGGCAAGCCATGAGGATGTACTCGAACAACGCTCGAAAAAGGCAAGTTTGAGACTCTCAAAATATCTTTGGTCTCTAGGATACTCCAACGATTCCCCGTACTTGCTGCCTGCCAAGACAGGCGTGAGTGAAAGTGGACAGAGTAGACAACTATATCAATCCATGTTATTAGGAGAACTTGTTCGTTCTGAGGTGCTTTAGAACGTAAGTTATTTTGAGTTGTCGGTCTTGAATTCAAACTTACCTAGGTACTCTGACAGAAGAAAGATGACCTTGGACGTACCTCAGTAAGAGTGGGTAATGGGTCCACGAGCTCTATTTTCGATCGGGCTCTAGTAAAGCCATCGACCGTGTGCATCAACTCAAGTCTAACTCGAACGGCTTTCCATTTTCAAAAATCTCCAGATATTAAAATCATTTGAATGAGGACGCGTTTCTGACGCGTCGCGAGCGCGAGGCGGCGAGGCTGTCACTCAGTTGTTGCCTCGCCCCACCGCTGCAGCCTCGCGAAATAAAACACCCCGCGATCTTTCTTCCTCGAACGCACAGCTCTCTTCACTTACACACTGCGTTTCGACCATCTCTTCATTCGTCTGATCAAATCCAATCACATCCTACATTGTCAATTACAATGACAACCGTCAACAATATGCTGTTTGTCGTCATGTGCGACGGTAAGGTTGATTCCGTCCACGCCAGCATCGAGACTGCCCAGCAACGCGTCAAGGATGGTGATGACATGGGCCTGACGATCGAGAACCACAAGCTTGTCTCTGGTACCGTCGATATCGACACCATCGCCGTTGAGCGCTCTCTCGCCGCCGCCCGCGGTCCCACCCCTGGTGCGCCTACCGCGAACCGTGACAAGGCTCCTACTTCCGGCAAAACCGCAAGTGCTGTCGACAAGTCAACTGCGAAGAAGGGAGGTGCCAAGGGCCAGCCTGAAGAGTCTACCTTCCCCGAGAACGTCAAGAACCTTCTCGCGGGCTCCGGCGATGTCCTGAGCGGAAAGAATGTTGTCGTCACCGGAACCTTCGACACGTACGGGCGAAAGAACATGGACAGGCTCGTCGAAAACTACGGTGGATCCCTAAAGAAGTCGATCGCCAAGAACACGGATTTGGTTGTTATGGGTGATAAGCCTGGCCCAAAGAAGTAAGTGGAGCAATGTCTCAGCCCTACCCGCGCTCCATGTCTCTCTTGGCCCTCCCCGCACTCCGTATCTCATCGATCCCCACTCGAATATTTTTGGATCCAAAGTATTTTAGTGCTTACGTACTGACTTCGAAGTAGACTCGAGGAGATCGAAAATTTGGGAATTGAAACCACCGATGATGAAGGTTTGATTGCCATGCTGGAGGGTGTTATCGATCGTCCCGCCAAGAAGCAAAAGGTCTAAGCTTTGCTCGACTAATGCTTTCATGTGTGCATATGGGTCAATATTGAGCGATGGCGTGGAACTGGGTGGATAAATGGCGTTTCCAAGGGATGGCGTTTATGGCTTGATATGGCTGGCGAAATGGTAGCTACTTGTGAGATAGCCAATGGAAAATGACCTTGCCTGAAACGTTTACTTGAGCTTCTGGTGCCCCAGAATATCCTAGGTCTCAAAGATATTTAGGAGCCTTGATGCCTTGCGCACTACCTCCCCACTCCACCAGCAGTTCCCTCGAAATACAAAGACGTCACGTCATGCAATTTGACACGATCATCGAGTCCTGGTACCTCGCTAAACTCAACAAACATCGACTTCTAGCAAGCAATCTTTCATTCTTAATATTAGATTACAACCCAACAATTGCCAGCTCATCAAGTCATAACCTTCTTTCTCTTCCGATTCTTCTCCAACCAAACCAAAACAAATCCGTGCCATTGTGCCGTCCAACCCAGGAAAACAAAATGAGGTTGCTAAATGATCACATGATTTCGATATCATGCATGTTCCCATTCCCAATGCCATTTCCAACCTGCTATCCCCATTCCATTCCAAGCGCCATACCAACCGTTACCCGAATCCAAAAACAGCAGCCTGACGATAATATGAGTGAAATGGCTAGATTGGCTGTTTATGCGTGGCACTGAACATAAGTGACCGTCTGGGGTGGGCCAAGTGCCCAAGTATCAGGCGCAATGTAGCTCAAAGCTGGCTCATAATCGACGGTCTTGAAGTAGCAGTTGGTGGCCACGTCCGCATAGTCCGTAACAATGGTTGAGATAGAAAGAGAGTTGTAGGTATACACGTAGCTGTTATCCAACGGGACAGTGATAGTGTAGAAGACGCCATCAGATGGGTTGGCGCCGTTGAGTTGGATGGTGATAGAGTTTGGTTGTGGTGGTGGTGGCGAGCTGTAGGAGCAGGAGATGGACTGGACGGTCTGGGGTGGGCCGACAGCCCAAGTGCCGGGAGGACCCTCGACCAGCGCAGGGGTGTAATCGACGGTCACGAGCGTGCAGTAGGTGGCAACGTCGATATCAGCGTCGATGGTGGAGATAGAGAGGACGTTGTCTGGGCATGTGTTAATATGAGGCTTGGATGAGAAAGGAAAGGGGGCACATACTGGTGTAGCAAACGGTTCCGTCAAGAGGAACGGTGAGGTCGTAGTAGGCACCGGCAGCACCGTTGAAGGTGATGACTGTGGAGGCCGTTCGGGCTTGGAGAGGAGCCGCGGTGGCGACGGAAAGGAGGGCAGCAGCGCCGAGAAGGATGTAAGAGAACATGATGAATAGGATTATGTTATACCGAAAGTAGAAAGAAGATTGAATGTAAGGATGGATGTATCTGAATGTGCTTGCGTGATCGGGATCCAGAAACCAGGACATGAGCGAGACATGAGACTCTTATACCTGTCTCTCAATTTGCTGTTGAAGGTGTCGAGAAGATCTGACTGCTCACGACAGGCTGCGCAGCTCAACACTTAGCTGAACATCATGAGGTTGACAAATCTGATCAGTTGCCAACATGCAGCAGCCCTTGCCAAACTCCAAATAACGATTAAGAAAGAGCCAAGAACTGAGCATGATTCATGGAGTAATACGAAGCTGCAGGCAATGCGAGGAGATATCTTAGGGGCGAAGCTATCCTCTCAGGCGCTTTCGGATTTGTTCATGGTGGCTTTCTTCAAGCCTCATGACAATGCTTTCTACTGTGCCTTCAGCCTTCCGGCCACAAGGTCTGATATCGACACCACCTTTAAGGTTCTCACTGGAGATTCTTCTTCCATCTGATGTGCTAACCCCATGTTCGAAGTACAATTTGAACTTGTTTGAAAGTTTGAAGTTTCGAATAAATTAAATATGCAAGCCAGAGTAGATCACACAGACTGAAAATTGTATGATAATGGTTACTGCGCAGTATTTGCACTGAGGCTACATTTCTAACGCAACCCTCAAAACTCAAAGTTTAAGCTTACTGGGCCTCGCTCGCATGAACTTGCAGTAGTTTATTTTGGGAGTGGCATGAAGGAATGTTTGGTGTGGCGATGACAGCTGATGCTTGCAAGCCCGCGATGTTGGACGAATCACGAGGTCGTGAATTTCTGGGATGACGCAGCCTTGAGGCTTGAGGGTGTGGTTAAATACGACAAGTCAGCCTCGTGACCGTTGAAGACGCCTCTGTTCGTCGGATCTCTTCATCATCATACAACAAGAGCGAGGGAAAGCATAGCGGAAGGACTTATGACATGACATGAGATTCGCATGTAAACAACGCTGATTATTACGTGATCAAGTCATGAGCGCAGACTGCAAAGGTCTTGGAAACGCCGTCGTTTGGAGGATCTATACAGGGCAAGCTGTCAACCTTGGCTCAGAAGGCTGTTGGTTCCAAGGGCTGTGGCTAGGACCCCGTTTGTGCCGCTATGCATGAAATCCCGACAACCAGATTGCTAAGAACCTCATCACTGGCACATGTCAAGACAAGGCGTTTCGGCCTTGCAATTTAGTCAGCGACTGAGGCTGAACGGTTCCAGCTTCCACAGAATATTATGACATATGCAAATCATGGATGCTCAGTTCTGAAGGTGCTGCAGAGGTGCTCTCACCAAGTCACCGCCATCTCCAACAACATGGATTACATTACGTTTGGCGCGGCTGAGAAAATGCAAATCGATGGCTACTACTGCAACTCCCACAGATCTTTGACACTGTGGTGCTGTGATTGAGGTCTTGACCAGTACCAGTGCGCAAAAGCGTACGAGGAACAAATGTATACTGACAAAGGATCGATCTTGAGATCTGACAGCAAAGAAGAGCCGGCATTCCTGGCTGGTGCCCGCTTCGCACTTCTGGTGCAAGTGGAAATACCAATGTGAATAGAGTGTCGCCGGGCTTGCGCGTAGGTATGCCTCGTATCATGAAGTCTAGCTTCGTTATGTCCGTCCGAAATAGCCATCCGAGACGGTTCTGATTTGTGGTCATAACAGTTCCCTCTCGGCTTTCTCCAAGAACGCTGTTTCCAAAACCGACTTACCATGCTTCCCGGCGCATAACCCAGGAATCCTCGACTGTATCTGCTTTTACAGCTTCAAGTCCTTCCCGGCAGCCTTCGCCGCCCGCTCACCATCAACGAGCACACACCAGCCCTCGTATCCCGCACCACCATCCCCACCTACCGCTGCCTTGAACTCCTTCAGCGCAAACTTGAGGCCCTCATCATCGAAGCTACCGGGTTGAAGCCATACTCCTTGAACTCCTACCTTCTTGGCTGCACAATTCTCTGAGCAAAACAGTCCCTTCTAAGTTCAGCATAGGTATTCTTACCTTCTTCCAAAACCTTCATTGTGACCTTCGGCGGTGTGATTATCGACACGCTTGTTTCAGCAGGATGCGGTAAGGCAGAGAGATTCGGTAGCGTGTCATAGGACTGGATTTCGAAGTTCGGATATGGAGGATAGGCTTTGATTGCGGGGGTGGAGGGATTGATAGGTGTCACGGAGAGGCCATGGTGCGTGTACCAAGTGAATACTGTTTGCATTTTCGTCAATACCAGGTCAAAGTCCAAAAGTGAGGACGCGCAGATGCTTACTCATGTGGCCAAACTTCGTAGGATCTGAAGAAGCTCCAACAACCGCGAAATAGGGTACGGAAAAGAAAGCGCGTGCTGCTGCTTCTGTGGCCATTTTCGTAAGGGTTTCTTGTGATTTCGGGCTGATCTAGAGATTTATGAGCTCCTTGCGTTCTGCAATGCCTCAAGGTATCGAATTAGTAGAGTTGCTGTAGTTTGAGGAGGCCGTTGAAGTTAGGACCTGATGACGGAATTCCTTAGGGGACGTTTATTAACCGAGGTCCCGCCCCAAAACACGTCCCGCATTAAAACACGCTTATCTTCC
>AYLM01002063.1:0-29852 GCA_001625345.1 Cairneyella variabilis
CGGTCACCAAGTGGAAGATCAGAATCGTCCAGGAAATGGCCAGAGAGGTGGTACGGCTCATCGAGGTCGATTGAGAGCAACTCAGCATCGGTTTTCTGGTGCCACAGGTCGCCTTGGAAGTTCTGCTCCACGGTTGTCCAGCACAGAATACAGAATTGGCACCCAGCTTTTGCGGCGGCTTTGAGCTCTCTTAGATTGTTGTGGTGATGATATTCAGGCCTTCGTAGTGCTTCAATTGAGATCTGAGAGCATGGCAGACACAATTGCGCGGACGTTATGTTGTCAGGTGGCTTTTCAAGTGAATGTGCCATGGTGTTGTGAATTACTTGTGGAGGCAAAGGGTTGTAGGGCGTGTGTGCAGCCTAGAACCTGCCACTGGACTCATATTTCTAAGGCTTGGGCAGCTAAAATTTAGCGATCAAATTAGGTTGCTTTAAGTATGTTCCAGGATGTCGGGCGCTGAAGTCGCCCGAAGAAAAACAAGCGAGCGAAGTCGCTCGGCAGAGCAGGCTCACTACATACCTTTCACGGGCACAAAGGCATTCACAAAGATAAATACCTATTCACCTTCCTATCTACATCTCAATCATACCCTAAATATATTGTTGCGAGATTGACCTGACTCTTCAAACTAGGATTTCCCACCATCAGTCAGATAGAGTAGAAATTGATGCTCACGGATCATCCAAACTCAAGATGTCAACCCTCTTCGCCCGCGAGCGTCTCCTCGCCGAGCTAGCTGTGCAACGAGCATCCATCCTCACTAAGCGGGTTCTTTCATCAGTCAACAAAGGCGAGATCTCCAAGGCCGACTCGACACCCGTCACCATCACCGATTTCGCTGCTCAGGCTCTCCTGATCAGCGCCATCCACCATGCCTTCCCATCTGACCAATTCGTTGGCTAAGAGAACGCCGATACACTCCGGGACAACCCTCTGCTGCAACAGCGTATTTGGGGGCTCGTATCTTCTACGCACCTTGACCATGAGGAGAGTGAGGTTTTGCTAGCTAGTCCTTCGTCGGTTGAAGAGCTCTTGGAGGTTATTGATTTGGGTGGCCGAGGATCAGGCGGACGAGAGGGTCGGGTTTGGGTGCTTGATCCAATTGACGGTACGGCGACGTACATTCGCGGCGAGCAGTATGCAGTTTCTTTAGCACTTGTTGTGGATGGAAAGGAAGTACTCGGTGTGCTAGGCTGTCCCAATTTGAGTCTGGCAACTGGCAAAGTGGATGAAAAGTGTGTTGATGCGGAGGGAATGGGTTTGATGCTTTCTGCTGTAATGGGCGAAGGTGCTACTATGCGTCCCATGGAAGAGGAGGTCTTCGGGCAGCGAGCAAGATTGAAAGATCCGTGGATGGTCAGCGGGATCTTAAAAACCTGAAGTTTGTGGATTGTACCTCGACTAAGGTGTATTCGCACGACAAAGTGCGCCATATTGCAGAGAGCTTCGGAGCCGAGTATCCTTCAACAGAATTATGGTCATCACACATGAGATATGTCGCCCTTATTGTTGGTGGTTGTGATGTCAATGTGCGAATGCCCATAAAACGCGACAAGGTGTTCTACGTGTGGGATCACGCAGGGGCACAATTGATCTTCATAGAGAGTGGTGGCAAGATCACGGATTTGGCTGGGAAGGCGATAGATTTCGGAGCCGGAAGACAGCTTAGCAACAACTGGGGGATCGTTGCAGCTAAGGAGGGAGTTCATGCACGGGTCCTGAAGGCGGTCACGGAGATCTTAGAAGAAAGATAGAAGAATAGAGCTTTCGTCTGAGGTGGCGCCGTGGTGACAGTAGTATTTTCTCTGGTAAAGGGAACATTACTCCATCATATCAGATTTGAAATCGGTATTGATATTCAGGCGGTGCTTTCATTGAATGCAAGACTAACATAAGAAATTTTGGAACCGTTCGCTATCCCACCACCAAAATCGTAGGTCATGAAATCATCAGTCATAGGGGCCGTAAACCATCTATTTCGCCTATCCTTTCCATCAGAAACCAAGTACTGCACCTCACCTCCCAACGTTCCTTCCCGCTCACCCCCAGACTACTGTTGACCGATTTGACTCTGGACAAAAACCACCATGACAGCCGAGAAACTGTATGCTTATCGTCAGCACACTGTTCCGAAGCATTTGGGGGCTTCCGTATGGAGAGAAAGAAAACTTACACAGTAGTAGCAGTAAAGATCTCGACTCTCGAGCTCGAGGACGAGAGAAGGACCAACCCAAATGCAAAGATAGCGGTGAACAGCGCAATGAGACCAAGAATCAGACTCATCGAATGAATCTTGGCGAGGACGGTGATGGCCATAACAGGGAGGAGGGAAGCTACAATGGTTGTCATTATGGATGTAATCCGCACGATCCATGGTCCGGAGTACTCTGTGAGATTTTCTTGTAAGCTGTTCTCCGAGGAGTTCGAGAACGCTTTAAGCCAGATCCAATTCATGCAGCAGATTCTAGCATAATTGAAGGTAAGAAATGTCTGCAGCATTCTTGCTGCAAAAATATAAATTATACTAGCAAGTATACACAGGCGGCTGAACAAGGTCATAAAAGTCTGTATGTAGCAAGCGAAAGACAACTCTCAATCGCATCCTCTCCAGTATCAAAGTCCAGCATGGAAATCTCCATGTCTCTTCACACAGATATCTCCACGGCGCCTCAAGGCACCTGTTTCCACATCAAGTGCCGTAGCATTAACAATTCGTTCAAACAAATTAATGAGATCAGAGAATTCGATCTCGTCTTTCTGTCTTCTCCAGCCTACTTCAAGAGGTAGGCGCTCGTTTTCTATTCAGCATTAACATTAGCTTTCCCAGTTCCTCTCCACATTGCAATATAAAATAGAATGAAAAATAAAGCAATCTTACCAAACAGATACTCAACCCAATCCCTTGGCACTGTCCCCGAAACTCGATCCCCAAGAACCAAAATATAAGCAGCAGACTCTCCGAAACTGAACTCTCTGCCCAGTTCAGTGAAGCCGAATGTTGGATTGGTCTCATTGGAGGTGTATACGCGAGCTAGACGAGCGTTAGCGGCCATTTGGACGTCGATGGTGGGTGCGGTCCAGTAGGAGCGCGTTTCGTCGAAGATGGTTTGGTTGAAGGTGTGGTCGTCGCCGAAGTAGAAATCGCCACGACTAGATAATTTCATACTATGTTAGTTGCAAAAGTCCAGGCATGATGTGGTTGATGGATAGGGGGTGAACACACCTTAAACTCGCATCGTGCTCTAAGATATCATGCCGGTCGAGGAAGTCAAGGTCAAACCATGTAGCATTGGGCGTAGGATTCGTGGTAATGGCCGCTTGGAAGAGGAATTCGCCGAGTGTTTCGTTGATGTTGAGAGCGGTGTAGAGAGCATTGAGTGTATCGGCTTCAGTGATGTTTTTCCCGCTGTGGGGTAGGAAGCCATGGTTTGCTAGAGTGTTGAGCATGGGGCATGGAGCTCGCACTGTTGATGGGAGGTTCAGTGTTTGGCATCTGGAACATAAGTTTTAAAGTTGGGTTGTTGAGTGAGACATACCATCGTCTGGTCCAGGAGGCGCCCAGGTCCAGAAGTGGGATTTATCCCCGCCATCCCAAGAATGAGCCAAGGCTGGAGTAAGAGCCACAGCCGTGAAGAGTAAAGTGAGCTTCATCATTTAATTTTGACTTGATGATTCTGACTTAAGGCAAGTAAGTGTCCGTACCAACTTGTTATTCACAGAAAAGGAAAGCAGTGCGAGACCTTTCATATATATCAAGATCCAAAGCATGTAAAAGGTGGCTTGCAGTAGATGTAGGGATGCTTCCTAGCTCAAATTTAAGCATACGCACTCAAATTGCGCTCATCTTCGGCCAAAATGACATCTCTGGACTGAAATTCCTCCGTCTGATGTTGACCGATTATCCGATGGCCGCGTATATGTTCATTACCAAGGCCAAACCTTGTGAAATCTCTAGCCTGCTGTGACATGATACGCATGCACCCTACAGGAAAAGCCCCGCCAGGCATGTAGTTGATAATTTCTGTACGAGGCATATAACTCGGCACTACCATACAAACCGAATCATGCAACGTACGGAGTAAGCACGGGGAAATATAGTTGCGGGGACGCCCAACTCAAATTCAACGACATCGATGAGCGAAATACGATTACGGAAGAAATGGCTACATAGCCTGAAGGGCTTTCCAGCATTACGCGGCATTACCTGTACACGGGCCTGAGATCATGGAAAATAATTAGCTCAAGGATCGACTACCTTGTCACGATCCTCGGTCTTGTCATTTGGATCGTTGTCGTTTGGTTCTTCGTACAACAGGGGGCTGTAGTTGATTGCTTGCTCAAGCTTTGACCCCTCACATGGCGTCGACACAGCCTCAAAAAGTATTTGCGCTGCCTGGAGCTTGAGCATAATATGATCAAGAACCATTCAGGCCTGCACGATCGGGACCTTTAGTCATCCGGATACGGGGCCACCCGACTGGTCAGTTCGGATATTGAGAGAAGTGAACATTAGTAGAAGTAGATGCAGCAATATAGTATCGAGGAGCAGTGTTTTGAAGACGAGCTGGCAAATGCCCGCGAGATCTGCCATCAAGACTCCACGAAAGGGCACAATTGGTACGTAATAACTATATACGACCGTTGAAAAATAAAGTGAGCAAGAGCAAGGCCTTCTGGATTTGAAGAGCAGACGAGGCTTCTGGACTATCGAAGAAGGTGCTGATGGCGGAGGCACAGCCGTGATACCCATGCTGCATGCATCAGATTTGACAGCAACTCTGCGGTTCAGTGATTAGGTAAAATAGAGTTTGAGAGAATTGTCTGCAAAGCTCGGAAACGAGAAGAATGAAACAGCATTTGAACCATTCAGAAGACTTTGAGATGGAAGCTTTGAGCACGAACACAGTGAGGACGAAACGACGGAAGCAAATAGCCGTCTCTGGTCCAAAATGTTTTTGAAGTAGATCAAGTGAGCCTCCATAGTTCGAAAAAGTAAAAGGATTTTAACAATCACTTCAAAACACTTGAAAGTCTGTAACGAATAATTGAAAATCCAATAATGAAAAATTTGAGGAAAATGGAAGAATAACACAAGGCCTCTCAACTTTGGACCAAGACGAGGCTCGCTGACAAAGCTAGCTGCATGCCGAGGCTGAAACTTCCATCACCGACATCGCAACTTCAATAACCTCCTCCATTCTCACAATCCGACTAAAGAAGTTAAAGCCGTGAGTGGCCATGCTGACAGCGGAACTCGATTGGGGATAAATACTGCAATTGAGCCTTATCTGCAAGAGCACATCAGTAACCTCGTCCTGGACGATTCACGTACATCCCCTTTAAGATCACCTAAGAGAATTTACAAACTAAAGCGGTCTTGACACACAATGGCGACCTTTGCGCAAGTTTCTTCCTCCCCGACCGCCTAGATTGCTCAATTGATAACATCTAACAGCAAAGCATCCTTCAACGCCGCCTCCTACGCCTCCTTCCGCCCCACCTACCCTCCCAAACTCTTCACCACCGTTCTTCAATACCACCGCGGCCCCTCCTCCCTCCTCCTCGATCTCGGCTGCGGTCATGGTCTCATATCCCGCGAACTCTCTCCCCATTTCACGTCTATTATCGCCACCGACCCATCCGCGTCCATGATCGCACAAGCGCAAAAATCAACCCCTTCCTCCCAATTCCCAAACATCAATTTTATACAAGCTTCAGCTGAGGACTTGAGGTGCGTGCAAGATGGGTCCGTGGATATGGTGGTAGCAGGGCAAGCAGCGCACTGGTTTGAGTACTCGAAAGTGTGGCCTGAGTTAAGTAAGAAAGTGAGAAGGGGAGGGACGTTAGCGTTCTGGGGATACAAAGATAATATCTTCGTGGATAATCCAGCTGCTACTGGAGTACTAGATGAATATTGCTATGGGGAGAAGACCATGGGACCTTATTGGGAACAACCAGGAAGGAGTATATTGCGGGATTTGTATAGGAGTATAACGCCGCCGGGTGGGGAGTGGGAGGAAGTTGAGAGGGTGGAGTATGAACCTGGGACGGAAGGGAAGGGGTCAGGGTCAGGGGAGCTGTTGATGGGGAAAAGGTTGACGCTGGGACAGGTGGAGGGGTATGCAAGGACTTTCAGCGCGTATACGAATTTTATGGGGGCGCATGAGGGGATGAAGGCCTGGAAGGATGGTGGGAGGGGGGATATTGTTGATGAGATGTTTGAGAGGATGTTGGATGTTGAGCCGGCATGGAAAAGCGTGGGGGAAGGGTGGAGGGATGTGGAGGTTGAGAATGAGTGGGGGAGTGTGATTTTGATGGCGAGGAGGAGGGGAGATGATGCTTCTTGAAAGTGGCACGCGGAAATGGGTAAATATATTCGCTCTCTGAGTTACGGCGTTGGTGGTGTTGGTAGTGATCATGTAAAACCTGACTACGGTGTTACTCTTCTCTATTTTATCAATAATAGCCCTGTACGTGTTCTAGACACTTGAATTTCGAGTTAATTTGCAGAAGCCAAGTCTTTCCTCTTCGAGACAAAGCTCGCATAAATAAAGGGGTCGATGATGGGAACTTCGCCAATGAGTTCGATGAGGAAAGCATGCTCAAGAACTTCATTAAGTCTGCAGAAATTCAAATACTCCAAACATGAAAATAAATCCAATAAATCTTTGAAAGATCCAATAGATACGAATTAATCCCCCCAATCATCCTTATCCCTAACACCAATGCTCACGGCCCCGCGCCTAGCCCGCCAGCCCGCTAAACATCCAGCGCTCCACTGCGTTGCCATGCCCACGAAACACGACACAATCACCACCAACAGCGCATAAAGGCACGGACCCAAAATGCCTACGAACTTCTCTCCTCAGAAATCCCTTAATCCAACCTCATCTCTCAAACCCAAGTCACCTCCATACTCCTCACCCCGAAAAGTCCAAAAGCAACAAGAAATCGCAATGGTGAGTCTTAATTTCTGTATTGTTTATTTACAGTGTGAGGCAAGACGCGCGGAAGGGGCGGGCGCCAGTGTTAGTCGCACTAAACACAAGGAAGCTGTCGGCGAGGAAGCGGCGAGCGAAGTTTGTTGATCGCGAGATCTGATGACTTGAGCTGCACCTCGCGACTCCTCTTCTTTCGAGCGCAGTGTACAACAAACACCAGCACGAACAGCAGATACCATAGCAAATTGCATTTTGGCATCCAAAGCACGCATGCACATCACATTCAATCATAGCACATCAATCCACTCCTTTCAATCCATTTGCGCATCCTACACTTCACTTTCCCCTTTGTTTTGATCGAGGAGGCAACGCCACAAAATGGCATCTAACATCCAACCCTACGACGCGCAGGCATCGACCAACTACAAGGAAGCATTTGCGCTGTTCGATAAGCGTGGCACGCAGCGTGTGCAGGTGGAGAGCTTGGGTGATTTGTTGAGGGCTTGTGGGCAGAATCCGACTTTAGCGGAGATTAGGGAGTTGGAGAAGGGAGTTGGTTCGGACTGTGCGTATTTATTCCCATTCCCCTCCCATCCACTCCTTTCCCAGGCCAATTGCATGATTTGAGGGGATGGGTGGTTGAAGATGGGTTGGGCTAATTGGTTGGTGTGGTAAACAGTCGACTTCGAAACCTTTTCCAAGATCCTCAACCGCCCCGGCGGCTTCCGCGACCCAGGTGAACCAGAAGAATACTGCCGTGGCTTCCAAGTCTTCGACAAGGACATGACGGGCTTCATCGGCGTTGGACAACTGAGATATATTCTGACGAATCTGGGAGAGAAGATGAGTGATGACGAGGTGGATGAGTTGTTGAAGGCAGTGGATACGAGTAGTGGGGAGATTAATTATACTGGTACGTTTATCTACGTCATCTTCACTAACTCTTGTACTGGGAGTGGGAATGGAGACGGGATGGGAATGAGAGTTGGGAGTCTGAAAAGGGTTGGGGATGATGGCTAACGGGAAGCAGATCTCGTCCGTACGATCCTCGCCAACTAGACAGACAACGACAGCGACTGGATTCGAGATGATGGTGGGAAATACTTCTTGTATGAATACATACACATTCATGGCATCACTAGGGCTGTGAATAAAGCACAGATGGGGATGGCGTTACGTTTACGACGGATTAAACATGGATTTGGTCGTTCCGGCAAGGATTTGCGATCAGATTTGCGTGTTGAATGGAGATGCATTAGAGGGAATCGATGTGCATTTCTGAAGTCATTGTTTGTTCTATGTGATTTGATTTGATGTGATGGGTATGCCGTGACGCCGTGCTATGCATTTGAAAGTATGGATTGCAGCTCTAAGGCAATGCTGCAAACCCGAGGGCACCTCTCCCTGTTGGGTACCTCTCCTCTGAGTATCTCTCCGTTCTGTATATCTGTCCTCCGTTAACATTTCTCTCCTGTTCTCTCGTCTCACCTCTACTCAAAAACAGCGACCTCCGCATCCTTCCCAATCTTAACCATCTCCTCACTTACTTTCTTCCCACCATCCTTCCCCTGATCAATCATGAATTCTGTGCTCATCACCCCAGCCGGTAACACATATAGCACCCTCCCTTTCCATTCTCCTTCTCCCCCGCCTTCACTACCAACTTGCCCATCAAGCTCCATAACGGTACTCTGGCCTGGTTGGGGGTTGGATTCCAGCTCGTAAGCTACCACCAACCTACACCGTCCACACCTCCACAGCACCCGCTTTTCGAATCCATCTTCCCTCCTCACCACTATTCCCTTCTTGTCTTTCTCCAATCCTGGTAAAATACTTGTATACCCGTGCTTCGGCATATCTTCATCGGCAGAAGAAAAAGATGGTGGTTCGGATGGAAGTGGGACGATTATTGCATTGTCTGGGGATTGTCGGCGAGGAAGGGAACTGAGGTTGTGGGTTGATGAGAGGAGGAGGGTACTGCAGAGACAGTGGTAGGTTTCAATTGCAGGCGGAGCCATGATCCCACCTTGCAGAGATTGATTTTGGAGTTGGCGGTGGGAGAATTGTGCGGATTGGATTTTGAGAGTGTGAGTTGGAGGGTAGGTTGAGTGGTGTGGGAGTATGAGATCTCGAGCTGGGTTGAAGGCTGAGAGATTTTTGGGTGGAGGTTGGAGAAGGCTGTGGGGAGATCTTATCGCGACATTATCGCTGGCTTCGGCTGAGTTACAGGAGCTAGGGTAGTCTCGTGATGTGGAGTTTAGCGGTATGCAATGGGCGTAAAAGATATTGAGAGTTGGAAATTGGTAGAGTGTGTTCTTGATTGTTGAATAGCTTTCGGTTTAAAATATTTTGATATTTAAAAATCTTTGGTTCCTGAAATCCTTGAAGCCCCTGTATCCAGCCTTGGCCGAATGGTATTGCAGTAAATAGGCAATACAGCGCATTACTCGAGGAAACGGAAAGAACACTTCGCATTACTATGAAGAGTATACGTACCTAGATATTTTTGAGGTCTAAATATTTTTGATGTTTAAATATCTTTGGTTCCTGGAAATCCCAAGCTTCTTCTTTCCTCCGGCCTTTTGTATAAGTACAACACGACCCTAGGTTCAGCCTTGGCAAATCCCTGTAGTTTATCCCGACCTCGTGCGCCTCAGCTGCACTTCCACGTTTCTTCCAACACACATACTTTGAACTTTCTCTTGTTTCACTACTGCCTACGTGTGCCAGTCGCCATTCTACCTGCTTGCTCACCATCCCTAAAGCAGTAAGACTTAAAACGTCTCCAACCCAAAATTCCCTGCCTCCAAAAACATTCACGGTCCGGCAACTGCAGGAAACTCCCCGATTCACCACACTACCGCCTGCCCATCCTGGCGACCCCTCCTTCCCGCTTCTGTTCGTCTCGCAGATCCCTTCTCGCCCTCCTCATCTTCCTCTGCTTCTTCTTCATCCTGGCTTCTACCACCAACCGTCTGGGCCCCAGACTCTCTTCCCTCTTCAACCAAATAAGACCTTACAGACCTTTCAGTGGGTTGAGACCTATTACGAATTCGACGATGGCGCCGAATAAATATAAGAATCCACCGCAGCAGCCGCCGTTGTTTAGTGCGACGAAGGAGAGTTTGGTGGAGGATGCGAGGAGCATTTGTGAGAGGACTAGGCGGATGATGGATAGGGTGAGTTGAGACACTCAGTTTTTGGAGTTGCTCACGAATTTGAGTTACTCAAGTCCTTGAGATATCGAGGAACCTGGGATATCCAAGCCTGGGCCTGGCAAATGGAGCTCAAGCTGACGGTGTGTAGATTGCCGAAGATGTCACCCCCGAAACTGCTACCTTCTCGAACGTCGTCCTACCTATCGCAGAAGACGAGAACGAAGCCGCACTCCAGAGCCGTATTATCGGTTTCTACCAAGCTGTCTCGACCGACAGCGCCCTACGAGATGCCTCCAGCGACGCAGAGAAACTCATGGATGATTTCAACATCGAAGCAAGCATGAGAGAGGATATCTACAAGCTTGTCGAAGCAGCATGGCAGCGAGAGCAGAAGGAAAACAACCTCGATGGTGAATCCAAGAGGCTACTTGAGAAGGAGCGCAAGAGCTACATTACCAATGGATTAGGCATTGAGAAAGGACCAAAGAGAGACCGTTTCAAGGAGATCAAGAAGCGGCTGAGTCAGATTCAGATTGAGTTCCAGAAGAATTTGAATGAGGAGACTGGTGGCATTTGGTTCACGGAGAAGGAGCTCGAGGGCGTCCCGCAGGATGTCATTAATGGTTTTGAGCTGGCAACTGATGGCGATAATAAGGGCAAGCGGAGATTCACGTTCAAGTACCCGGATTTGTTTCCTACCTTGAAGTTTGCGGTGGATCCGGACACGAGACAGAAGGTTTTCATTGAGAACGAGAACAAGGTCAGTCTTCGTCATTTGCGGTAGGCCATCAGCTAAATCGCTTAGTGCAATCAAAATGTTCCCCTTTTCCAGGAAGCTATCATCCTACGAGATGAAGCTGCTCGACTACTCGGATACCCCGACCACGCTTCATTCCGTATCGAAGACAAGATGGCCAAGACCCCAAAGACTGTCAATGACTTTCTTGGTGACCTTAGAGAGCGACTTGCACCAGGTGGAGCCAAGGAGGTTGCGCACCTCTTAGAAATCAAGGAGGAAGACTTGAAGTCACGAGGCCTTGAGGCTACTAATGACGGCAACTATTACCTTTGGGACAGCAGATTCTACGACCGCATGATGGTTGAGAAGGAGTATTCCATTGAGGAAGAGAAGATTGCTGAGTATTTCCCACTCCAATCTACTATCAATGGCATGCTTGGCATATTCGAAGAGCTTTTCGGGTTTGTCTTTGTCGAGTTGACTGAGGAGGACAGAGCATTACTTTCTGGTAGGTCTATTTACTGAATATGCGCATGCGCATTCCAAAAGATATTAGTCACACAGTACTGAAATATCATAGCGTCGGGAACAGGAGAGAACATGGCATGGCATGAAGATGTCAAGATCTTCAGCGTCTGGGATGACGAGGGCGAAGGCGGTGGATTTGTCGGTTATCTTTACCTGGATCTTCATCCACGTCCAGGAAAGTATGGTCACGCTGCCAACTTCTCCCTTCAACCAGGCTTCATGCAACCAAATGGCACTCGCCGCTACCCTGCCACTGCTCTTGTCTGCAACTTTTCGAAACCCACCAAGACCAAGCCGTCCCTCCTCAAGCACGATGAAGTCGTCACCCTCTTCCACGAACTCGGTCACGGTATTCATGACCTGGCTGGACGTACCAAGTACGCACGCTTCCACGGCACATCCGTTGTCCGCGACTTCGTCGAAGCACCCAGCCAGATGCTTGAAAATTGGTGCTGGACCCCGTCCCAACTCAAGTCTTTGAGCAACCACTACCTCTCCGGCGAAAAGATCCCCGACGACTTAATCGAGAAGCAAATCAGCGTCAAGCACGTCAACGACGCGCTCTTCAATCTCCGGCAACTGCACTTCGGTATCTACGATATGACGGTCCACACGCCGAAGTCCCATGAGGAAGCCAAGAACTTCAAGCTTAGTGAATTGTATAATGAGCTCAGGAATGAGATTTCTGGCTTGAAGGGACCGGAGACGAGTGATGGGTTGAAGAGCGATTGGGGAAATGGCCAAGCGACGTTTGGGCATTTGATTGGCGGGTATGATGCAGGATATTATGGGTATCTGAGTAGTCAGGTTTACTCGACGGATATGTTTTATAGTGTGTTTAAGAAGGATCCGATGAATAGGGAGGAGGGGAGGAGGTATAGACATATGGTGCTTGAGAAGGGTGGGAGCCAGGAGGAGATGGAGACTCTTGAAGACTTCCTGGGCAGAAAACCAAGCACGGAGGCGTTCTATCGGGAATTGGGGTTGGAGGGGAAGTAGATGCGCTGAACAATGGGGGTTGTTGATACCTAGATTCTGGGGACGCGAATATCATGCTTATGGGGAGGAGAGAGGCAGCTACGCAGGCTAGACCGAGATAGTGGACGAGCTTGTGCCTGACTTTGCACGAAAGAAAGACAGAGCTAGCATAGAGTAGAGTTTACTTGCGCCAGCATCGATGAATACAAATGCGATGAACTACCCAAATACCACGGTATCCCTCCCTTATAAAATGGGACCAGCTTGGCGCTGAACACTAGACAAACATGTTCATGCCACCTAATGGATCAGTCGTGTCGATAGAACCGCTATTATGCTGTACACGTGATAATCGCTTCCCAATCAAGCCACTTCGCACGCGCCAAACGCCATCCTCGCGTATGATCTCATCAATTTCTTCATTATTCTTAAAGTGAACAAGAGCAGTATTGCCACATCTACTAAGAAGTCTTAAATATTTCAAGGCCAGTCATGCTGAGAATTGCATTTGAGAGCTACTCCTGATCCAGCGATGTCAGACGCGCCTGCCACCACAATCGCGCTTCTCACAAGTCCGCTTGTGTTCAACTTCTCGTCATCATCACCAGAATAGATCTTTACCTTCGGCAGGTCAGAATTTGGAATCCGGGACTTCTTATCACGTTCTGATAAGATGAATACAACGTAGGAGCCGGACGATCTGTTTCGGGGTTGATCAGAATCTGAGAGGGTGGCGAAGCCGCGTCTGAAACGCAGAAGGCACATGTTGCGCTTCGGGTCGCGTTTCATGCCTCACGCTCCAGGTTATGCAACTCCATGGGACGAGCAATCATTGGGTCTCTTGATTTGTTGATGTTTATTATTATGGATTGGGGGTAAGAAAGGGTCGACCTCCAGGAAACACTGAATGAGTATCCCAGCCCAATAATTAATAGATAGTGAGTCACAACGCAGTGCGAGACCTGTCGTCCCATATTTCCTCCCTTTTCGTCTCTAGTACAGCCCAATAAGGGACAGGACCCTCGAGCTTGCATAAGAAATCGTCCGAAGGAGATCTGCTATCCCGGGACAAGGAGCCCTAGGCATGAGCATAGCGTCTGATGTCCGGCGCACTTTGCAGGAGTCTGTCTCCGTCACTTCATGCGTCTTTTGCTTTTGTCATTTGACATCCTTCTTCAACTCCTTTGATTTGGTCTTCTCTTCTGCTCCTCAATCTTGTTGATGCGCATTGGGTGTGATTGAATTTGCTTTTAGGTTTTCATGGTATTTGTTGGTTACGATATTTAATATTTATTTCTTCTAAGTTTAAGATACAACTGTCGGGAACAGGATATTCGTTCATTTCATCGTCAAAACGATACCCGGACTTGATTTGATTTCACAGCGTCTAGGATTGAAGAAGGATTGAAAGTTGAAGGAAGAAAGCGAAGATCAAGATGGGCTCCAAGCTTCAAGTCCCGAAGAAGAGTATCCTCAAAAATGGACCAACGTTATCGAGTCGTGAGGCCGGGAGCATGGATTTCGATGAGCTGGATAAGAATGGATTGAGAGGGCAAAGTATAGGGATGAAGATGAGGAGTGGGACGGTGCATTTGGAGCCACGGCCGAGTACGAGTCCTGAGGATCCCCTGGTAGGTCTTCATCTTCCATGCCATTGCGATGAAGTGAAGACCTGGATGCTAACGCGTGGCATAGAACTGGTCGAGATGGCGCAAAGAATCGGCATTCATTCCTCTACTTCTCACGACTGCTACCATTGGATCTCTGAAAACGATGTACGTGAGCGTCAACGCAGTTGTTGCGACAGAACAGAATGTCTCGTATGGAGCTGCCACAGCACTCACTGGTGTCCCACTCATGTTCGGCGGTCTCGCGGCACTGAAGAGTCAGATGTTGGCGCAGCATGTTGGGAAGAGAGGGATTTATATCGTTAGTTCGATATTGATGCTGTTGGCTGGGTTATGGAACATGCATGTTAGGAGCAACTATGCGGAATTTATGGCTAGTAGGATATTCCAGGGTATTGGATGGGGGTTCTTCGAGGTTTTGGTCGCGGGGTCGATTTCGGATATGTTTTTCGTGAGTGCAATCTCTTCAAGAGGAGATTGATGTAGACGCTGATAGGAAGTAGGTCCACGAGAGAAGAGCAAGAACCAACGCCAACACAGCAGTCTCCATCTTCTTCACCTGGGGTACACCTATTCTCGGCGGATGGGTCTCCCAATCATCCGAAGGATACAGGAACCAAATCATGATCATCAACATCATCCAAGCCTTCGCTATCCTCTTCATCATCATCGGCGTCCCAGAAACGGCTTTCGATCGCTCTGCTCTTAACTCAACAGAGGGTGCGACCGCCACCTTGACCACGACTATAACCTCGATCTCCACCCCTACCTCGAAGTTTAAGAAATACGTGCGCACTCTCCGCCTTAAGACACCGCATAGCACGCAACCATTTGCCTTGAAGACCGTCCTCCGTCCATTGCGCGCATTAGCTGCTCCCTCCGCACTCTTGACAACTCTCCTCACCGCACCACTTCTTGCTACTGCATGGGGAATTGCTTCGTCATTGAGTTTGATATTCTCAGCAATGCCTACCTTCCTCTTCCCCTCCCGCCTCGGTTACCTCTTCATCCTGCCCCTCGTCTTTTCGCTCCTCACCTTCTCCGTCGGCGCCACGCTCTCCTACATCCGCTCTAAACCTCCGAACCACCTTTCCACATCGCGTGAACTCGGAACCTCAGTCGTCGGGATTATCCTCGCTATTTCAGGATTGTTAGCGTTTGGCTTTTACACAGTGAGGAATCTGAGCACGAGTAGTGGCGATGGGGACGTCACGATTTTTACGCTAAATGAGACCGGGAGTGTGAGTTTAAAGTCGATTAGTGCGCTTTTCGGTTTGCTAGTGAGTGGAGCGGTTGTGCTACAGTACAGCGGGACGCAACACCTCGCCGCCTCTCCCTCCAACACATCCCTTTCCTCACCCTCCTCCACGACAATAGCAGCCGATCTCCAATCCACACACCACATACTCACAGAATTTGTCCTTGGGATTTGGGTCATTGGTATGCCGATGTGGATCGGCACAGGCGATGGTATGCTGGAGGGATTAAAGGATACGACGATCGCGCTTACTGTGTTCAGCGTTGCGGTTGCGAGTAGTGTGGCGAGCGTGATGTGGGTTAAGATGGGGATGTTGGGGAAAGTAGATAAGAGGGTGCTAGGGTATAGAGGATTTGAGGGGAGTATGGCGGTGGGGATGAAGAGTAGTGAGAGTTATTTTGATGCTTGAAAGTGGTGTGTTGGTTATGATTTTGCTGCAAATGAGTGAAATGAGGCTGGAAGGGGAGAGAGTTGCGATGGTGCGAGAGTGGGATGTTTGGTTGGCTTGAGCGGCTCGGCCAGCTGCGCTGAGCACGAGTATTATGTCTATATCTATATTGTTCGTAATGATATCATGAATTAACTTGCAGGCTGGAGACCAGTGAAGTCTGAGTTTCCTCATTCTGTTTCCGTATATATTCGTGATATGGTACTATCACTTCTCACCAATCATTTGTGTTTGCCTAGCCGCTGTGTGAGCATCCGCAGGGGTGAGAGCCACTGAAACAAGACATCCTACGGTGGTGCTGTACAGCGGAAAAGTTTTGTCAGGCTAGCAGGTGTTAAGCGATGCCCGAGTACCGATCAGGTAAAATTTGGTGGTGAATTCCCCTTGCAAATTTAGCGGGTGACAAACTTAACCGCTGTACTACCGTAGAGCGGCCACTAGAATTGCGTTCCACTCCAACCGAGAGGGGAATCTCAGAGACTACGAAGGCGGACTGCTTTAAAAACCGTCCATTTTCCTAAGCGAGCCTCGGGCGCAATACTGTGTCGCGATTAAAAATCTGTAGAAATTATATTTTATATTTAATTCTTGTGAAAATTAGACGCAATGATAGCCCTACTTCTTTCTATTATATTAATCTTTAGTGGCAATTTTTAGGATTGTGAGTAATTTGGTATGCGAATGCGAAACATAGTGATTTTGGTGTTCTGACATGGACGGATTTCAATGCCGCGCGCCTTCGTAATACGTAGCACCTAGCTCTTCCTATGTAGCACCCAGATTATATGATAGAACTTACAGTGAAGTGTATAATGCAATTTCAAGCTACAATCTACCTCGCTCTTACGCATTTTACCCCTCTCGCACCTATGCAACCTCTCGCGTTGCATTATAATAACCATAGATTATCACAACACAATGACACCGTATTACCTTTAGCACTACCCTTAAGTCTACGATGCTATACCTTCAATGTACTAAATCTTTAGAAGAATAGAAAATTTTTGTAACATTTTAAGGCTTAGCCTAACACACTCTCTCTCTCTGCTTAGAGAATAATGTAAGTTAATTAATTTCGTTGCAGTAAAGGGGGTGGTAGTGTGGATGTACTAGTTGTGTAATGCGACAGCGAGGGTAGAAGTGGGCGATGATAAGGAGAGTAGAGGATTACCTGGAGTTGCGTAACTATAAAGTAAAATGTAGTCTTGGCAGGTGTAAAAGGTGAATTACCATCTGGGTGCTGTATATCAGTCTCCGAGATCCCTCCTGAAATAATCGACAGCAAATATTTTGAAGCGTCTCGACAGTCTGGTTCACCCTCCCCACGGCCAGTTACAGCGTCTTTCAATGTCGCAAGACCAGGGACCCCTGCCTGTTGGTTTGTTGGCGGCGCGGTCAGCGGGTCTGGTCGCTGCACTTAAAGACAGTGTTTTGCATCCTCTTTGCCGATGCGTCTTCTTCAAGGCCTGAGTTCTTGCGCTGACTTATAACGATTTTATAGCATCATTTTGTTGTATATTCTCTTTTTCAGGACAAGAGCTTCTCAGGATGTCTCCACCTCCCGTGATTTCGCCTGCAGAGGCCCAGCAGATTGTTGAAAAGATTGCAAAAGAATATGGTTGGATCAGTCGGACAGCTCGCGAGCAATCACATCAAGACGCATTAGATGCCATTGAACGTCTCCAGATCGGACTGGGAGCTGCTGCTCGAACGTATATTGTAGCATTGAGTCCTCAAGATCCTTTATACTAATCCTGCTTAGATTAGCTCAAAATCTATACAGAAGCAATGCTCGGTTCCTCTTCGAATTGATCCAAAATGCGGAAGACAACAATTACTCCAGGGCTAGGGCTCTTGGTGCAGAGCCTCATATCAAGTTTACGATCCGCCCCGATACAATTTCCATCGACTGCAACGAAGATGGCTTTACTCCTGAAAATGTCGGAGCCATTTGCAGAATTGGCGAGAGCACTAAGATAAGGGCAAATGCACAGTACTATATTGGCGAAAAGGGAATTGGATTCAAGTCAGTATTTATGGTGGCATCCAAGGTTCACATCCAATCTGGACCATTCTCGTTCTTCTTCGAGCATGAACCTGGAAACAGCGGGATGGGAATGATCACTCCAATATGGGAGCCCTCTGATGTTACTTTGGCGGAACCTCTCACGAGAATTACATTGACTCTCCTTGACTCGTTGGATCTCGACGATCTCCTTTCACAATTCGATGATCTTCCGCAGACGCTACTTTTATTTATGAAGAAGTTGGGTAAAATCATCATCGACGAAGATGTGCAAGAGTACCGAGATGTGCATGGGGTCGCAGACGTGCAAGAGGAAGCAGATGCACAACAGAGTGAAGATGAACAAGAGGACGAAGATGAACAAGAGGACGAAAACGAACAAGAAACGGGGCCAAATACCGGGGTGAAATCTATCACTACCTACTCCTGTAAATTCGATCAGAATATCGGGAGGGCCCAGGTGACCGTGTCAGTGGATCAAGCCGAGGAGACAGCCACACATTCAGATGATTATCGAATTACTCGTAAAAGTTTATCCAACTTGCCAGCTGATGGGCAGCGTGATTACAACACTACTGAAGTGATTCTCGCCTTCCCTGTCTTCGATATTTGCGGTGATGACTGGCCTTGTATTGGGCCTCAGAAAGTTTACGCCTTCTTGCCTATACGGGATTTTGGATATCCAGTAAGTGTGACAAAGGGAATGTTGACCAGCTCACTGATCACGGATTAGTTCATAATCCACTCAGACTTTGTTACGCAAGCGAGTCGGGAAGACATTATGGAAAATGCGAGAAACAAAGCTATCCTCGAGGGTGTAGCTGAAGCATTTGTGGGTGCTGTCTTACAATTCTGTCAGCACCCAGTTCTTCAGTATCAGTGGATGAACTACATTCCGGAAGATGATAAAATTTCAAGTCCCTTCTGGTCCGAACTCTTGACTCGAATCAAAGGGAGTATCAAGACAGCACCAGTTCTGTGGCCACGAAGCAGAAGCCGTCTTCGACTGATCAGTCAACTAAAGATTGTCCCAAGCGATTTTAGAGACAGTTATGGCGAGCCTCTGGTTCCTGATTTAACAGAGGAGGAGATGTATCTTGATCGAAAGTATGGTACTAGAGAACACGATGCACTCCCAAAACTCAAAACACTCGGGTTGCGCGTTATGAGTACCCGCGATTGCATCAAAAGAATCGGAAGAGACACAATGTCATCAATTTCGAAAATGAAATCGGCTGATGATGACTGGCATGAACGTATTGCCCATAAACTCCTGGTAGTATTCGAAAAACCACATCTGGAGACGAAAATCCCATATCTGAAGAGTCTGCCTTTAATTCCTCTTGGACATCAGCTGTGGACTTCGATTGCCGACGGGGCTGTCTTCTTCCCAAATACTGACGACATGCCGATACCTTGGGATCTTGGTCTGCGGCTGATCGAACCTAAAGCAATAAGAAATGCCACCAGAAAGACACTATTTACAAAACTCGGAGTCTTGGACGCTGATAAGGACCTTGTGAGAAAATTAATCCTGAAGAAGCACAGGAGAAGATGGGACGAGATCACCCTCAAATATTCTGTCAACCATCTGCGATATTTATACTGGACGCGACCACCACCGCCTATATCGCTATTGAGCAGTCCCAGTCTCGGATTGCGCAAATCGTCACCTCTATGCTTGTTCAACGATTTCAATGTCTCTGTCGATGGCGATCATGATCTGTACTTCGAGACAGACGAGGAGTATGGCATCAAGAAGTTCTTGAGGCTAGTGCGCGAAGACAATCCACCAAAGGATTCGCATTCTTTCGGCTCCTTTATAAACCACGAGTATCTCAACTCGGTACCAAGGCGGACGAATGGCGCAGTTTCAATCTCATTCGAGGATTGGTTAGCATTCGATGTGCAGGTTCTGCAACTTCCCCGACTTACCGACCCGAAAGATCCTTCCCAGTTATCGAAGTTATTTCTCTTCATTATCGAAAAGCATCCCGAAAAGATGCTGGGAACGTTGAAAGCACACTGGAACAGATACACAAGCTTCATAGAGGTTCATCCAAGATTGAAGCAGAAGATCTCTGACGTGGTGATTCCCTCTACCAACATTGGGAAAAGGGAGTTGCGCCGGACATTTTTACCACTGAGGGAACTCGAGGCACGCTGCAGAGAGTTCCTCGAGCCTCAGATCTTCCCCTTTCTTACGTTAAATGATGCTTCCAACGTCGAAGAATGGAAGTTCCTTAAAATATTTGATGTTGGTGTGGAAAATAACCCGGACTTTTGTCTGGAAATCTTGCGGCGGTTTAAAGAAAGCCAAACAACATTCTCTTACAAAATTTACGAGGAAATACAACGGAAAATCTGGGCATCCACTGATCAAACTGCTGATATAAAACGTGTCCAGTATGGAAAACTCAATACCTTGCATGTTTTCGTCCTCGACTCAAAGCTAACTGGCCACAGGTACGCTATGTACGAGGAAGATTTAATTCATGTTCCTGCTTCGTATGAATGGGCGCCGCTAAGGTGGACATGGACCACCCAATGTATCTGGGACGGGCCAAACTATATGAGGGAAAGGTATTCCTTGCTCCCTGCTCTGTCTGATGTGAATAATGCGACTCTCACAGCTTTCTTTGTGGAAACTCTCCAAATCAAAAATGTCTCGTATGAAGACTTGACGGATGAGCTTGCCTCTATCAAGGAACGACCTACAACGAACATTGAGAACATTCATGACATATATACCCACCTTCAGATTATGGCCTCATCCCTGAGTGCCACCGAACTAGACATTGTTCGGTAAGCAAACTTGAAAGACCACTAAAATAAAATGACTTGTAGCTAGGCTAATTTCTGATAGGACTTCGTTCGAAGAAGATGCTCTCGTATATGACACTATTCGCAAGACCTGGGCACCCACATCCTCATGTCTCTGGTCCAAAGATGCTCAAATACCTGGAAAAGTCACAATCGTTAGTCAATATGGAGACCTGAAGGATTTCTTCGTTAGCACGCTGAAAGTCAAGATTCCTGACCTTGGTATGCTCGTCGATGAACTCAGCCGAGTTGCGAGCTCGAAACTCACAGTGGATGATGTGAAGAGTCTCATCTGGCAGATCAACAGTTTCTCTCCGTCACGCAAGGCTCTCGAAAAGCTGAAAACTTTACCAATTTTCCCAGTGAAACCAGCAAGCAGTGGATTGGACCCGGCCGTGCTGCGAGTTCGAAATAAGAAATTTTCAATCATCGACCGCCAGCCGTGGGCTGATGCATTCCAGGGTAGAATCGATTTCCTTGATTTCAACCTCGAAGAGGTCCGGAAATTGCAGCCTTTCTTGTGTTATTTCGACCTTGAGAATCGCTATTTGTCTCGTGCTGTAGCAGAGATGTCATCGTTCCAGGGCGAGGTTCGAGAGCACAGCAGGAAACGGACGAGACAACTAAGAACTCGTGCATATGCGATGGCTAGGTGAGCCTCCCAAACTGCATTCTCACTCGCAACAACTGATTATGTCACAGATGTGCTGCTCACTTTAGCAGCCCGAGGATCCGTGACGACTGCATGTTTATCTACCATCTACTTCTTCGGGCTGAGGTATACGAAACAGGCGGCATAGTCGGGAATTTGGTGCACACTCAGAACGCTAAGACTGTAACGGTTGAAGTACATAAGAGCAAGCTTCACATCTCTGAAGATTCTGGCGTTCTGAAGATCTACGTTCCGAAGGACCGGAAGGACCAAGAACTGTGTTTCTTGCAGCTTTTACCAACAAAGCTTTTCAACGAGGTGATGATGGGAAAGAAAACCAGAAATTCGACACTAGCATCTGACTCCGAGGCTGTCAGAATCATAGCTGCTCTCTTCATGTCCAGTGATGAAGTTGTCTGTGATTTATTGGATGACGCAGGCATTATTCCCGTACCGTACTCCGATGAATTTGACATCGAAGCTTCCGAGCAGGCTCCCTCAATTGTCGATCCGGCTATTCAACCTGAAAACCGTTCGCAGGTCGATAGGGAGACCGAACCAGGCGAATCACGGAGGGAGGATAGAGGACAAAGCCCAGAAGAAAGCGTCTCTTCATCCAGATCTAGACTTTTGTCTCCAACCCCTCCTTCCTCCTACAGGACCAATTATCGAGCAGCAACGCCAACTTATCGCCAGCCTTCCACCAGCTCTTTCAGCTCACGCCTTTCTACACCTCGGAGCAACGAATTTGCACCCTTTTCGGTCAATAGTGGGCAAGCAAAATATCGCCGATTGCTCAGCAATGTCATCGCAGCCGCGAAAAGCAAGAGAGGTGGATTCCCAACCCGAGGAGCATTCAACTTTAATGATTTGCTCAACGCTCTCCCCATCGAATCAGATTCCGAGCCAATTTCTTATGACTTGCCCTTCGGCGTCAGAAGCGAGAACCAGCTTGCTCATGACATGAAAGTGGGCGCAGCCGGGGAACTATACGTAAGATCCAAAATGGGAATTGTTTGCATTTCCGCTGATTCATTGATAGGTGTTTGAAATTCTATCCCGATTGGAAGCCCACCTTCCTGGGTTTAATCGCGGCAACTGGCAGAGCACTATCCGCCGACATGTGACTGTTCATGAAGATTATTACGGCATGGAGGCGTGGAAAGGGGCAGAGACTGCTGACATCACCTACGACGACACGAAAGGAGAGTTCACCAAGCTCTTGGTGGAAAACGAGTATTTGGACGATATTTGGATCGGCGCCAAGCCCAAATACTACCTTGAGGTGAAGGCGACTACGAAAGAATGCGGCACTCGGTTTTTCGTAAGTAAAAGCCAATATCAAAGGGTATGTGAACCGAGATCAAAACACATGATACTTGGAAACTAACAATCATAGATGGAGCGGATGAGATTGACAGAGGGAGAAGTCTCCCCTGAGGTTTACATCATTTTTCGTGTGTTCAACCTCGACAAGGATACCATCGACATGTGCCTCTATGTGGATCCGAAGGGGATCGAGGATGGAGGGGTTTTGGTTTTCACTCCGGAATCGTACTCTGTCTTGCCAGCAGGAAGTACCAGCACTTGATTTAAAGAAGTTTCAAGCTCGTGGTTCACGTTTCGAATCCCAGATTTTTAGATACTTCATTTCCTCCCCATATTACGGACGTGTCTTGCACCACTCTTCCCTTTTCGTGGCCACAACCAAGCTGCCAATCCAATGACAATACTTGGTACACCAACTTCAAGCCCAAGACCGATCGCGATCTTGTCGCTTGTGCCCCGACCTGAACAACCTGTGCTACCAGCACTTCTTGATGGACCTCCACTGGTCCTCTGGCTTCCAGATGTCAGCGAAGACGTACTACCCGTCGTCATAGAAGCGGAATTCATTGAAGTCGTCACACAACCCGTTGGACTGGTTGCCTCTCCCACAATCATAGTGGCAGTAACGGTAGATGTGCTCGTAGGCTGAGGATCATTCGCCAGGGCGTCGCGGGTGAACATTATGCTGGGAACACCGAACAATGGACCATAGAAAAGCAAGACAAAAAATACACGTGTCCAGCTGTGTTGCGAGCGCAGATGGTGTCTTGATACATGATCATGCTCGCGGTGCCACTGTTCGGGCAGGCTGGGTAGGCGTCAATTGCTATTCCATGTGCCTACTGGTATGAGGTAGGTGGATAAAGGGAGCGAGAGTGTGGGTAAAATTTGGCTTGGGTTATTGCAGGAGGCGTTAAGGTAGAAAGCGAGTTCGCCAGCTTGTGCGATGATGCGATGGTTCCAGGGGAAAGGAGAAGCAGAATGAGAAAGGAACAGATTCTGGGTAGGACTCTGCGAAGGGTCATGCTGGGAAGAACGAGTGCATTCAAGGTCTTTCACATACGCGTAGACGTTGAAATGGCAAAGTGATCCCACCTTGTACCCCTCTCTGTTAAGATTCACGATGGAAATCAGGAATTGGAGATATATATGGGTTAATCAAGATGATAGTTATGGTCTGCTGAAAACTCTGATTATAAGCTTTTCTATTGACTCAGTATTCAAGTTTACTAAAGATAGATAACTTTTATTAGTGTTAATAGTTTAGAATAGTAATTAGTATTTATAGGATAAATTAATATATTTTGAGGGTTATTAGTGTGACAGCCCAGCTGTTCCCAGCTGCTCTTAGTCATATGCCCTAGCTTACCGCAACGTATTAGCGAGAGCTGCTGCCCTAAGATTTATGTATTTAGACTCGATACTCGCAGAAGATCCCTCTTCTTTCTTTAGCTTTGTTTTTTAGTCAATATAGCACCTTCTGCAAGAGTCGCCTTTGGCGTGACACCCTTTGCAGAGCTGTCACCAGGGATGCCGGTTACAGGTTGCCTTTTGAGATGAAAAATGAACAAGTATAAGTAGTAGGCTGTCACACGAAGCGGCTTTTGCGCCAGCCGTGAATCCAGCGATATCTCCTCTTAAATCGTATCACAACCGGCTTCAAAACATAATAATACAGCGCCTTCCCTCCCCTCAGACCCTAGCCAACATATCCCGATTTTCTTAAAAAGTTAGTATGAAGCCCGAATACGGGCGCTTTAAATGGCGCCCCATTAGCGAACGACCGCGCGGGGCGTTTGTCCTGTATAGGGTTCTCTATGGCCACGCGGAGAATGGCTTCTACTCATTTTCTGGCGTATCTTATTCTGTATTTCCAAATCATCATATATTTACGTTTTAAAAAGACAGCGAGAATAAATTTATATTTGGCCTATCATTTACAGACTTCACAGCATTATTTAAGCACGGATATCTGCGGCACGTGAGCTCGTGCTATTGGTGTGGACTAGTAGGCAGAATTGGCTAATAGGACGAGTAGAAGGGCAAAGTATAGACTAGTACGTGGCACGGCCTAGTCTGAAGTTTGGTAAGAGATAGATGCATAAACGTGTGTTCATACCAGCTACTGCTCTATAATTTGCCAATTCCTATTAGCTACGGTCGACAATTTGTACTAGTCCACGCATTGTGCCAGTACCCATTTACCGGGGGATCCACCAAAAATGGACCTAAAATTAAATACAGCCAATGAGTAGACCAATATGACAAGAGGGCCAGGACAACGAGTGGACCAGGACGATGAGAGGATCAGTACGACGCAAAGTGGCCCATATGTCCCTTCACCTATGTACTAGTACTAATTCGGTGGGGAAACTTTTATTGCTTAGTAGATTTGTGCAACTGTAGCTGGCTGGCTACTGTTTGGATCCAGGGTGGACCGTTACAAATGTCTGCTTGGCTCATGAAGATTGGACTGGTATGAGTTCACAAATCAAAGCAGCTGCGCATGAGGAATCTGGCATGAGGAGAGACCACAAGGCGCTGGTGCACGAGGAGCGCTGACGTCCAACGCGCTCCGGCGTAAGGGAGGATCAGAATTGGCCCCTGTGGAGCTGGCGTCTGAGTTGCGCTCGCGCATGAGGTCACTCCGAGTCCAGATTCGACTCTTATGCCTGTTCCTGATGCACTTGTTCGCTATTAATACAAGACATAGACAGCTCTCGACTGAGCTCGGGTCCCTATACTCAGGAGTATCAACGGTGGCTCGGAGAGTCCTCGACGACATCTGGAACAGGATACATAAATGGATACTACAAAGATCAAACGAAGCAACACAGGGATAAAGGAGAAAAGGAGAAAAAAGGGAATAAACAGGAGAAAGGTTACCTTGGTCAAGAAAGTTCATGAATTAGAGGGATTAGATGGTGGTGACGTGGCTCTCATCATTTGCAAGCATGGTCGATACACCCCATACAGATCTAAGGACCATAAAGCATGGCCACCATCCATGGCAGAGGTTGTAAGTGAAGTGATTCCTCATTCGATACTTACGACCAGTGCTAAGACTCGTCTAGCAAAGCACATATCCTCTCCCGAAGAATATCCTACCGCTAGATGTCAAGAATCGCGGTTCTAAAATCAAGAAATGATCGGCAGACTACCTGTAAAGTAATATTACAATAATAGACTTTAGTCAATGAGGTTCTAAACGTTCCTTGAAGTGACAAATAGAAGCGACAAGCAGGCCAGACGTTCTTGACTCTACCTAGAGTCATAAGCCGATAGAGTGGATACTGTGTGCATACTGACCATCCACAAAGTGAGGTGATAACGTCCAACCCGCCCACTAAGGCGATCATCCACGTAGAGACCATCCCAAAGCGAAGTAAGACGGCCCTTGCACCACTTGGTTTATACATACTACTTGGTTTATTCACATTGAGTTGGTTTGTACAATACATATTGGTTGATTTTCACACACTACTTGGCTTTTGCACACGAGCCATAAAGACGAATCGACTAAGTTAACAATACCTCCTTCCACTCCCCCTCACCCACAACTAATACACCAAACCGATCAACAACAACTAGCAATATACCGACCACGTATGGCAGGACCAATACCAGGTCTGACAAAACGATTGAAGACCATTTCGGAGTTCACCCACGAGGCCGAGACGCAATTGTTTCCTTTCCAAACAGCATAACCAATATAAAGTAATGCTTAATGTCTAGAACAGCTAGCTAATAAAAACTACAAAATGATTACATAACGAAAAAAGCGATTTTGAACGCCTGAAATGCCTCTCCTCTACGGCTCGTCACTCCCCCGTAACTCCTCTATCGTCGGTGGTTTCTCTTTTAATCTTCCTCCAATCTGTTTTGTCCAAAGGCTCGTATATCTCCCGTCCCTCTTTAGGAGCTCTTGATGTGTCCCGCGCTCCACAATTCTTCCCTCATGTACGACTAGAATCTGATCTGCGCCAACAACCGTTGAAAGACGGTGAGCAATCACAAAAGTCGTCCTCCTACTTCTCAATACATCCAATGCATTCTGAATTTCTGACTCGGTGTTTGTATCAACAGCGCTCGTAGCTTCGTCGAGAATAAAGATGGGCGGATCCTTCAAAAAGACCCGCGCAATTGCTAACCGTTGTAACTCGCCCCTGGAGAGTTTAACGCCTTGTTCTCCGACATCGGTATCGTACCCGTCGGCAAAGGTGAGGATCTTGTCATGAATGGCGGCTGCGCGGCACGCAGCGAATATTTCGTCGTCCGTGGCCAAGGGTCGGGCGTATCGGAGGTTTTCCATGACAGAGGCGTTAAAAAGGAGTGGGTCCTGCGGAACAACGCCTAGGACGTCGCGTAGAGAGCCCAGTGTCACGTCGCGGATGTCGTGGCCGTCAATTTCGATCTGTCCTGAGGAGACGTCGTAGAAGCGGAGGAGGAGCTTGATAATCGAGGATTTGCCTGCGCCAGTCATGCCGACGAGGGCGACTGTTTCGCCTGGTGCGGCAGAGATGTTGATATCTTCAAGGGTCGGTTTACGGGGATCGTAGGAGAAATGGACATGTTTAAAGGCAATATGGCCCTCGACGGGGCCGATATCCTTGGCTCCTTCCTTGTCAGTAACAGTCGGTTTGGTTTGGAGTAAGATGAGAAGGCGTTCTGCATCAACTAGGTCGGACATAAGCCAACGATACTGGCTGGAAAGGAATTTCAGCGGGTATATTAGCGTGTCCCAATATTGGATATAGAAGACAAAATCACCAGCAGATGCCTGGCCCCGAGAGATATCGTAAAGAATCAGACAAGCCAGGCTGAAGAAGGTCATGGGAATCCATAACTCTGTTATAGCCTTGATGTATGCGTCACGTTTGCTCCAGTGCCTGTCGGCCGTGAGATGTGTTTCGACTGCCTCACCAAAGCGACGTCCTTCATAGGCAAACCTATTGAAATACAAGACGGTCTGCCAGCCCTGCACAGCTTGATGCATAACCCGCGCTTCCTCCCGTTCCGCCTTCGTAACTCGGCGCCGGTATGGAATGTTCCAGTTGGAGGTGAAGACTTCAACAGATGTGTAGCCGATCGAAGCGACTACCATTGCGAGAGAAACATAGACGTTGAACTTCCAGTAGAGGAAGACGGAGGCAATCAGCAGATCCACAAACGTCGGCGCGATTTCTAGAACGGCTGTTTCTAGTAGATTGGTCAATGACTCGCCCTGCTCGATGGCTTTCATCACCTCAGCAGAGTCTCTTTCGGCATGAAACTCCATCTCTAAGTGCATGACATGATTGAAGGCAGCATTTGTAACCTGCCGGTAAGAGAATTGCTTGATGGGGATCTTGGCCAGTTTCTCAATCAGGCCTAAACCAGATTCACTGCTTAGCAAGTCCAACAGGAGCCAGATACCCAAGGCTCCATACGGTGATTCCTTTGCGAGAAGTTTGTCGACGACGATTCCTAGCTGGCGAGGTACCAGGACATTCAAGATTCGGTTGGATGCCAGGCAGAGTAGACTGACGAAAATGCATGATTGGACGAGTCGGTCCGTCCGGGGGATCAAATAAGGCAAGAAGATCGAGAAGTCTCTGAGATAAATCCACCAACTGCCGGTCTCTTGGAGCCGCTTGGCACGAATTCTTTTAATATCTACACCGTCATCAGAATCGCTGTCGAAATCGTCATCGCTATCAGTAGCAAGATTGTCATCGTCTTCGATATCTGGATGGTCGAGGAGGGATTTAGTGCCATAATTTGCTTCTCTAGGTGGTTGACCTCTGCTATTGCTGCTCAAAATTGGTCGTGACTCATCTCCTGAGACGTTTCTGCTCTTGAGCCATGCATGAAGCGTGTGCGCGAGGAGATAGAGCAATAACAAGATTCGGATGACCTGGCTGACTAGCTGGGATGTTGGTCCGAAGTGGCCCAGTCTGCGGAACGAGGAAAGGGCGAGGAGTGGTACTTCGAACAGAGATGTAATCAATGATGTTCCCAAGAGTTCGTACCGCGCTGCATTTTGTCTGATTTGGCGAGCTCCAACGACGGACCATACCAAGGCCAGGGAGACCATGTGGAAGATATGAGCCTGAGAACGAACGAAGTTATCTTTTTGCGCTACTATGGTGACTCCTTCGGTAGCATAGAAGAGAACGAGAAGGCAAATCAAGATAGTAAAAGATCGAGCATGCCGCTGGATATCATTCTTGCTTCGCTTAACTCGATCGAAATTGATCAGGATGGAGATAGCGATATATAGCAAACTCGTGAGAGCACAGCTATAGTGAAGAACTCGACAAGCTCCTAGCCGTGTAACCATAGTTCATAGACTGGAGATGAGGAAAGAAGAGGATTCACGAATGCAAAAAACGAAAAAGTCGAAGTTCGCTCATTTTTATTTCCTGTCTCGAGCTATACAGTAATGACTCACGCCGCTAGCGTTTGAGGTATCCTGGCCAATCCCAGCCAAGGCCTTAGGCTAGGGATAGGCCAATCAAAGACGTAAGGATGAGGCGAATACGAGTAGGCTAAGGAAGGCTATCGCCAAATTAGGTTAGGCGGAGGAGGGCTACGTTGTACTCTCTCAGCATAAACTCTACCGAGACAGGCACCGGATCGAGGTTGTTATAAGCCTGTGAGAGCTGTTGGAGAATGGAGGCGAACTCCGCGGCCTTTGCGCGTCTTATAATAGAGGAGATATTCGGGTACGATTGAACCGTCGACTATTAGCGTCGCGCTAGCGGCCGCTAGTAAAGCCAGTGGCGCACGAAAGCCCGTATAATAGTTTCATTAATACCAAAAGCAAGCCAATTATATAACTACCCACCCACTTAACTCTATATCCCTTAAGATTTTATACTTATAGATGTCCTTATTTTATTATTATATAATACATCTTATATATAATAACTCCTTTTTAACCTATCGCTATCTTTTTATATGCGTATAGCTAATTATAAGCTATTTGTCAGGGCACGGGTCCACGTGACGCTGACGCAGCCTGAAACGCGGTCTATGCGCAGGTGTTATAACCTTATGTCGGCGGCATGCCCTCTTCTGTCCTTATCTGTTGTTCTAAGTTAATGGAGTACGATCTTGTCTGCATATCTTGAAGTCCTGCCTTGACAATAGGCCTCCCTACCACTTAGACAATTGGTTAAGGCTTTAGGAAACTAATGAGGATCCGAAGGATCTACTGAATAATGATAAGGTCTAATAGATAAAGGACAAGCTTGAGGGCAAGCTTATTAAGAGAGGGGGGTAATGTCAGGGCGCGGGTTTAGAACCTCGCCTAGACTCCCCACTATATTATGTGATCCGCCATCCAGGCTATATAGT